>JAXIVD010001180.1:0-5000 GCA_036785275.1 Cancer borealis
GGAAGTGAAGGTCAATGTCCCCGCCACTGTTAGGGCTGACCTTGACAGGCATACTCTTCCTTCCTCGGCCGGCTCTCCTCCTTGTCTTCCTTACCTACTCACCTATCTTACTACTTACTAGTGTTACATCCACAACCACTCTTTACAACGGGATAATCCATTTCTACGTGGTTTGTCACTTTCCCGAAACAATACGAAAGTGTACCAAGGCTTTGGAAAAATCTTCACTAATGTTCGTCTACTATGATTTATTTTAGTTACTGAATATGGAAGTGAGTTCATTTTGTTTCATGATGGTCACATTAAGTGGTACATCACTGCAGCAGATAACCATTTTCTTCCTACTTTTCTTAAATTAAGGATTTCAAATTATAGCTTTCTTAATATCTTCGCCAAAAGTTTTCCTGTCCTCATTGGTTTTCTTAATTATCTGGCTTTCCTATATAATCTGCATGTTTCCTTTTATTTCCTCTATCATTCCTTTAACCTTATCTAGAACTAACCTGTATATATACTCTCTCTCTCTCTCTCTCTCTCTCTCTCTCTCTCTCTCTCTCTCTCTCTCTCTCTCTCTCTCTCTCTCTCTCTCTCTCTCTCTCTCTCTCTCTCTCTCTCTCTCTCTCTCTCTCTCTCTCTCTCATATATATATATATATATATATATATATATATATATATATATATATATATATATATATATATATATATATATATATGTATACACACACACACATATGTATACTCGTACTAGGGATTATGAATGGACAGTCATGTAAGTAGCCAGACTTTTTTTTTTCTAGTGGCTTCCTCGTTATTTCCAGCTCCCTCCTCTAACGAACAACACCTTCCCTCCTTCAAGCCTGATGCAGACCATTACGGCTGCGATTAAGTAATTACTGGATAGCACTGAGCCTATTTACCATGAAACTAACCTTGGACACAGCTCTGCTCTCACCCCAACCCTTCCTGTGTCTCTCCCATTCTGGAAACTGCGACGAACGACACACACACACACACACACACACACACACACACACACACACACACACACACACACACACACACACACACACACACACACACACACACACAAACACATCTTTTCCTAAAAACATTAATTATAAGTATGTGATGGATGTCAGTTTTTCTTCCTATCTTGTCATTCGGCAGAAGATAAGGTGGGCGAGAAGGAGCCTTTGCCTTTCCTATCGTACGTCTCTTGTTGAAGATCAGAATGTTTAGTTTATTGCAAATAGCCTCGTAAGGTTTACTGGTCTAGTGCTGTTCGTTCGTCCTTTGTGTTCTCAAGCATTGTGACAATAACTTCCTCAAATTACAGCCACGGTCCTGTACCGTAGAAAATTTGTGGTAAAACAAGCTGCCGTATTACCTATTTTTTTTTATTTATCCTTCTGCACTAATTATACGTGTTTATATTTTGTCACTTACATTCTATTTTCGCTTCCGTGAGGCAGACGTTGTAGTACTAACACTGGAGTCGCACAGAAAGATGTCAAGTCAAATAATACACCGTTGTTTGAAGTGTGTGCGACTCTGTATTCCTTTGGCGGCATCTGCAGGTAAAGTATCGATTTTGCTTGTGGAAATGTACACATTTAAAGAAGAAGCAATGTAAAAGGGAGTATCAACCTAAAAGAAAAATTAATTTAAAAAAAAAACGAACAGAAGTCAAAACGGAAGAAAGAAAAAATATATACACAAGAAAGATATATATATTAATGAAAAATGGAAAGAGGCGACTAAAAGTGTGATAAATAACATTAAGAGAAGAGAGGATGATTAATGAAAACACATTTATCATCAGTATGTGTTACCTCCTTTATCCCTCCTCGCCTGCAGAGCTCATCACTGTACGCCGGTGTCAGGCTATATGTGTCATCCAGCTGCACGCACAGATGATCACTCCTATCTATAATAATGATGAATATAGTGCTATAGTACAATGATCGCAATTACCATTACTTTTTTAATGGAGAGAGAGAGAGAGAGAGAGAGAGAGAGAGAGAGAGAGAGAGAGAGAGAGAGAGAGAGAGAGAGAGAGAGAGAGAGAGAGAGAGAGAGTGTGTGTGTGTGTGTGTGTGTCACATATCAAGAAGAATATCCATAAGACACTAAAAAAGATGACCATTGTATCTGAAATACATGAAAAAAGAAATCTTCAAAATTCTGCACCTGAACGAATACAGTAATGGGTCATGAAGTCATCTTTCCCCCACATGGACCATGACCACCGTGTTGGCGTCGCTTCTCTGTATGTCATTCAGTTTCCTATACAACTCTTTGTCACTATTTCCCGTATGTACTAAACTATGAGACGCTGACGCACCGACACTCATAGTTTACAAGTTCTTTTGTCACATCCTACCATCGATGTCCTATTATGATGAAACTTTCATTCAAATGACTTTGGTATAAGAACGAACGCACGCTGAAATTCCCCGCAGTAGCATCGCGTAGTACATAACAATGTAGCAGATACTCCTTATTACGCTTCCCCAGTATGGTTTAGTGTTTTCCTCCCGGAAGGACGATTTGAGGAAGTGTAGCGCCTCAGGTGGTTCTAAGTGGCCTCGAAGACATTGAATAAACTCCTGAAGTATAATGACATTGTTTTCCTTAATCTTCCTGCAGCTGTATTCTTTCTACTACATAACAAACTAATTGATGCTATTTTTGTTTAATCTTTTCTTTTGTGTGTGTGTGTGTGTGTGTGTGTGTGTGTGTGTGTGTGTGTGTGTGTGTGTGTGTGTGTGTGTGTGTGTGTGTGTGTGTGTGTGTGTGTGTGTGTGTGTGTGTGTCAGGAACTCCGGTCATCAAACCAGACGTGAAGGACAAATCAAAACCCTACCATTACACAAGATGACCCTCTCATTACATACTTATTCAGATTCCGTCTTTGTTTTGACTTTTCAGTATCAAAGAAAAATGCATGTGAAAGTTGTGAAGTAACATCAAAACAATTAATAATTAATTGTTGTTTACTTGTAATAGAACTTTTTTTTTTTTAATGTTTCAGGTAATTATTCTTCAATATCAACTGCAGTCATCAAAAACTTTTTTTTTAGTATATTATTGTTCTCAAATAATCAGAAAAAATAGGTTGTTGTTGTGTGTGTGTGTGTGTGTGTGTGTGTGTGTGTGTGTGTGTGTGTGTGTGTGTGTGTGTGTGTGTGTGTGTGTGTAATAATAATAATAATAATAATAATAATAATAATAATAATAATAATAATAATAATAATAAAAATAATAATAGACGGTTTATTAGTTAAGGCAGCCGTTAGGCTGAAAATTTACAAATATACAAAAAGGCATGTAAAAATAAAATAAAGGGGAATGGAGACAGGTGTGTCTGACGAACAACTGTTGGGTGATGGGGGGATAACGAGTGTAATATAGACTAGTGGGAGACTGGTGGGTCTGACGAACAACTGGGAGTGATGGGGGGATAACGGGTGTAGTATAGACGAGATTAGTCGTGAAGTACACAGGGGACGGGGGCGGTGACTTGTACTGAAGTATCAATCAAGACAGGGGTGTTGAGTGGTGTGTGTGTGTGTGTGTGTGTGTGTGTGTATGTGTGTGTGTGTGTGTGTGTGTGTGTGTGTGTGTGTGTGTGTGTGTGTGTGTGTGTGTGTGTGTGTGTAAAATTCACCATGGTCTGGAGGATCACGCGCTGTACTCGAAAGAGCTCAGTTCACAAAGACGGATTTATGGATAAGCTGAGACCTCTCACACATCACACACATACCTATCCCCTTGCTAAGGATGACAATAACCACTCCCTATCAGTGAAAAATCCTTAGCGATCTGAGCAGGATTCAGATGACAGGCGAGAGTAGTTTCCACTGGACAACGGGAGCTCTGTGTGTGTGTGTGTGTGTGTGTGTGTGTGTGTGTGTGTGTGTGTGTGTGTGTGTGTGCGCGTGTGCGTGTGCGTGTGCGTGTGTGTGTGTGTGTGTTGAAGACTCGTGAGAGAAAGTATTATAAGTGCTGACATTGACTCAGCTTGTGGCGGTGTAGAATGACCGTGTTTTCGTAATCAGTGTAAACAAGTATTTGGTGCACGTGTCGCTCTCACCTGAAGGAATCCTCCGGAACAAGGATGGTTTTGCCGAGGTTCATTCACACAAAGGATCTTGCTCTGCTCGGCTGACAAAGGAGGGGAAAAAACCGTGCAGCACTAAGAAACGAAATCTCTAGGAAGGATTTGGCACCGCTGGCAGGTAAGTGGCGCCTCCCATATTTATATAATGGCAGTACAGATAGACTCTTTAGTCAGTGTTCTTAGCTCCGCGGCAAACTGCGGTAGTGTGCGCTCAGGTGTGTTCTAGGAGACAACACGCCACCATCTCAGTAAGTTCAGTGACACCAGAGGAATGAGATTCATAATACGTAGTTCAAACATACCACTTATACAACCAATACTAAAAAAAAATTTTAATGCAAGAAAAAAATAATTAAAAATCCTAATTACTGCAAAGGTCACAGTAATTCCAGTATACAATAATTACTGTCCATGGAAGAGGCGATATATTTTATGAACCTTATTATTATCTACGAAAATAGTTGTAGTAGTAGTAGTAGTGGTGGTACTTTAAAAAATAGGAATGAAGGCCGGGCATACCTTCTTATTTATCCATCATTTTTCGCCAACAAAAATAGTTGTAGGAAAACAGGAGGAAGGACCGGCCAGTGCTCTGTAATTACCCATCATTTTCCGCCAACAGAAAGTAAACACTAGAACAGTTGATTCCGATATGTAGGAATTGGCGTCGTGTTGTATTTAAGAGCGATCACACAAACGAGTTGTAGCAAGGCAATAAGAAAGATAATGAGGCTAATGGTTGTGCATTATATCATTATTTGTATTATACGTCGGATAGTGAATGGTGAGGATAGTGTGGAGCGGTGTTCAGGATGCTAGACAATCCAAGGCCATACAATGCCATGCGTTATGTTGTGCACGTCAGAAATGATCTC
>JAXIVD010001180.1:12500-50000 GCA_036785275.1 Cancer borealis
TCTCTAGATTATACCTGTATACCCGAGATTCATCACCAATGTTCAGTCTTTAAGAATTCAGGATCACTGATGGCATACTTCAGCATGTACTGTATGACGTTGCTGTTGACGTGAACAGACCTTGTAATGTATAACATGTTTACCATAACATCTTGTTCCTAAATATACATTGCATAATTGCCCAATTGACACTGTTTAATTAATTTGAAAATGCCTGTTGCCAGAACCCCAAGAGGCCCGAGGACTCGCTGAACGGCCCTGGTCCTCTCCCATGGGTAGCAGCACTTGGCTCTAGTGAAGATGGCAGATTCCATTATCGCTGCACCGGTGTTCTCATTACTAAGTACCACATCCTCACTGATGCAGACTGTGTTTCTTCATCTAATATGTGAGTAATCAATTCAAGCACAAGTGTACATGAAAGCTCTATTCAGTCAATGTACACAGCATAATCTAGATTGAGTTGAGCCGAAGTGTTGCTGATAAGAATTACATTTGACCATGTAATGGTAACAATTTACAAAGTACAATTAAATTAATTTAAATTTTCAATACCTGTCAAATATAAATAGATATCTTTTAAGATCTGGGGATATACCATGGCACTAGAATTTACCTAAATGGGAATTGTTCTCCCCTTCCTTGGAACTTTGACCAACTCTCACCAGCTTTACCAGTTCTTACCATCATAAGGTGAACACACAGAGCCGAAGTGAAAGAGGAGACTTAATTATATAAATTGATGAACAACCTGAAGAAAGCAGATAGAGATTATCTAATAATGAAAAGAAAAGGGGAAGTTAAATATTTGAGGGGACACAAGAAAAAATTGCAAAAAGGAATTTGTTTGAATGATACAAAAAAATACAGCTTTGCCCATAGAAGTATAGATACCTGGAATGAACTGAAAGAAGAGGTGATAATGGCAAAGAATGTGCAAAAACTGAAGGAAAAACTGGATAAATTTAAATATGGAGATGGGACTACACAACTGTAGCACACACAACTAACACTCCCCAGTCATGACAGCCTTTCAGTGATATGCTTTCCATCACTTATTTCATAATCAGTATATGTTACAGCCTTCCTTCCATATTCTATCCTCAGCAACATAGTGATGATGAACGCAACTGACGCTCCAGGACCTGGTGCCGTATTTAATTATGTGACAGGGCGCAGAATTCACCCTGCCATCAAGGACAGTGAAGATTTACTATCTGGCAACAACATTGGCATTTTGGAGTTGGCTTTGCCTTATGAGTTCAGTGGTGAGTCATCCAGAAAGTTGTATTGTTTCCACAACATACTATCTGGCTGTGTGCAAAACTAGTCTTTAAAACATGTTGGGTCCTTGTGAAGTTTGACTGATATTTGTGTAAAATTGAGACATAATAATGTTGTTTCTTCATAATATCTACCTATAGTTTCATATTCTTTGTTCCTCCTAATTGAATGGCTACAGCAGAAGAGCAGAAGAGCCCTTCTCCCTATCTATACACTCGCTCACTACTTGTTCAATCCCTTCCCCTCTATTACCAACTCTTTCATGTGTGTATTCCTATATCCTATCCTTCCATCTTATAACTGGCTTTCGTCTCCTCGTAGAACCCTCAATTTCACTAACATACTTTTTTTTCACAAACTCTTCACCCTTCTTTCTTTCCAGATAACCAAATTATTTCATTTTCATCCATTCCACTACATCACATTTGCACAAGGTCCCACGAAGCATCTTTCATACAAGCTTTCATTGCTCTCATTCTTCCATCTTGTCATGCCACATGTTCATCTCAGACAACTCATTTCCACAGCACGCACTTTTGACTGCAACTGCTAAGCCCTATTCCATGTCCAAGTGTCTGATCCATATATCATTGTTGGCAGGAAAATACTGTTCCTTAACTTCTCTTTACCTCCATGGACACATGCCTTCATCTCATAACCATTGCAAGTTATTCCACACTTATCTAACGCAGTCCTCTCTCTTATTTCTCCTTCCATCTCTCCATGTTTGCATAGAATGGTCCCAAAATACTTTAAAATTCTTTCACTTCCTCCATTCTCTCTACTCCTAAAACTACCTCACACCTTCCTACTGCTGGTGCACAAGGGGAGGGGAGAGTAAAGTCTCCCAGAACTTTAAATGCCTTGTCTCGGCTACTCCCTTTTTAATGGGGATACAAGTTAGATAATACATATATATATCTAATGAAAAATATCACCCCACAGATTATATTCAGCCAATATGTCTGCCTGGACAGTTTCAAAAAACTGACCCCAATGAGAGAAGCGAAGTGACCATCGTTGGCTACGAACCCAAAGACCGTAAGTTTATGCAGCAATACACCTGATACCTGAACCAAGTTTTTTAAAGTTTCATAATCTATCTTTAATACCCTTTTTACCTTGGTAATGCTTCTTCTAGTAGGTTTCCCTATGGGAATGACTTAAAGGTCATTATTAGTCTCTATTCAGACATGGATGCTTCCCTCTTCCCTTCTTTAAAAATTTTTCTACAAATTGTGTTTAAGCCCCATATTTAAAACTCCAATCCCACAATCATTATCAGTATATTCTAGTTAGGTATAGCCCAGTGGTGAGGGTTACAATAATTCTACTACTATAATCCCTGCAGTTCGTAAAAGGCGACAAAAATGACAAAAGTTGGAGGTCTGGGAAGCCCTTCTTCTGTATATTCTCTTACGAAAAGATAAGACACAGAGGGGGAGGGGAGAGTAGTGTCTCCATTAACCCTGGTGTGTCTTGTCTTGGCTTCACTCCTTTCAGATGATAACAGCCTTGTATATAAAATATACAATAACTATTTTTTCATGGGTGTATCTCCTGTGGTAGAGGAACCAAGCCTGGTTGCCACACCAGTGGCTGTTACAAAAATACTGCTACCGTATTCCCTGCATGTCATAATAGGCAACTTTGTCTTAGCTATTAACAGGGATACCATCCAGGGGTATAGATAGGTACCCAGTTTTTTTTTATTTGAGTGTTCCTATTAATGCCATTTCACATCTGCGTATATTAACCACACATAGGATTGCAATATAACTAATGCCCAAATAAAACGTATGTTATCATCCTTCCTCTATGAGTAATGAGATTAATATTTGTGTTCTGCAGTTCCAACAGGACGAAATGCAGGTCTCTACAAGTGGTCAAAATCTCCTACCCTGGGTTCTAGAATTTGTTTTCTAGCCTTAAGGTCTCTGAAGAAAAAAGATCCGAAAGTAAAGACTACTTTGGAAGACATCCTTACGGAGAACCACATTTGTGTTGACCGAAACTTTGAGCTGGTAAGTAGACGACAGTTCTTTGACTAGTCACAAACTCCCATTATTATACACAATCAAGGCCTGCAGTTTTGCTACACCTGTGATCTATGCATATAATAAAATTTAGCTTGGACGTGACTGTTAGGTTTTTTCTGCCACCACATCATGTCCTCATGTCATTACAAAATAATGTTAAATCAAGCTCGTACTGTATATAGTTAGATTAGGAAGTTAACTAATTTTTCTTTTATGATTCCAGGTGGGAAAATCTGTTATTCTGAAAGTGGAAGAAAACACAGGACGAACAAGGGTGGTGGGGCTTGGTGGAGTGGCTAATGCTGCCAAGACTAACCCTATTGCCTACACCCTTGTCCAGCCTCACCGTTTCTGGGTAGAACTTGTCTTAAGAAAGTTTAGAGACAACACAACACGGAAACCTGTCACACCTTCACCAGAGTCAGAGGTTCAGAGTTAATGTTTACTCCCTTTTCCCCGTGCCTTTAGGTGGCTTTCACACCAAAGTCGCATATCACACGTGGCAAATGACAAATGTAGGGGTTCACAGTGCTTTTGTAGTTACCAAAACTTGTGCCACGTGGTTCCATGTCTTGTTTTTCTCATCTTTTGAGCTGTAATCTGGTGAAGTTGTGTCATACAAACAGTTATAGGTTTCCACAGCTTGCACAAATGTGATGTTAAATTCCTCACTCTCTGGAAGAGGCATCATGAATAGTTGTGCATGAAAACACAAAGAAATTGTATACTCATCTCCACATAATGCAAACTCTAGACTCATCTGCCCTCCACCACTGAATGGCAAACATCTATTAAGAGACTTCAAAAACTACTATACGTACACCATACATCCGCAAGGTTATTATTGTTACATTTTTAATGGTATGTATTTATATTCAATGATATTAACATTATGTTGGTTATTAATCATTTGGGTGTGAAAGTTCCATTGAATTTGACATTGTGCGAGGTGGCACGGCGCATGCTAAAGAAATTACAGTCCGGTCCTATCTGGGAGTGGCATCCAAGTGACACGTGGCATATGTGGTGTTATGCCACTCCAGTGTGAAAGGTTATGTTTGTTTCTGTGGGTTCATTTTCAAGTGGCATCATGGTATGTGTCATACCACATGCAAAGTATCACTTTGGTGTGAAAGCGGCCTTAAATACTTATTACTCCTATCCCTAAATTAGATGTTTTTTAATTTATTTAGTATTATATTAAACTTACGAGCAGATAGTCTACATTGTATGCAAATATTTCCTCTACATGTTATTATTTCATCCTTCAAATTATTCCTTTTTACTTTTGATTATATAATAGTTTCCTGAATGTATAAACAATAAAAAATGAAACATTCACGTATTTTCAAGTTCATATAACATCAAACCGGTATGCAATGCTTCATTCTCTCTTGGAAGTACCCACAATACAAATCCCAATCTACTACATCCAACCACATATGAATCTTTGCTTTCCAATCTTTTGATTCTTCTTTGGATCTTCTTCCCTATTTCTACCACATCAAATCTATTTTCTCAATCATATTTTCATGTACTGTATTATAACCTATTTCATCTACCCTTCCCTTGTATAATCTTATCTATCTATATACCTGGTTTATATTCCCATACAGGGGGAGGAGAGATGCAGCATCTTAAAGGTTTGGGGAGAATTTAACCTCCCCTCCCTTTCCATGCCTAGTCTCGTGGTATGAAGGAACAATACATAAGAGGGCAATCTAACTTTGCATTAAAAAAAAATAATAACTTCCCAATATCTACCATAGTTTGGACAAGACCCCTACACACAAACACCCACATGCAATCCATCACATCTTTGCCTCATCACTTTTCCTGGAGAAAGGACCAATCCTCACATTACCATAGAACATTTATCTATCTATATAACTGGCTTATATTGCCATTAAAAGGGCATGGCCAAGACACAGCATTTAGGGCTCAGGTAGACTTTACTCTTCCCACCCCATCTGTGCCATGTCAGAACATCTATCTATCTATATACCAGGCTGCCATTCCCCCGAAGATACGTGCACAGAGTCAAACTGTGTGTGCAGAAATGGTACCAAATCAGTTTTGCTCGATTCTACTTTTATGACGTCATTCCACTACACAGTATGATATGGTAACAGTGTTTGTCCGACAAAGTGTTCAACCGTGTGGACGCACCTTAAAGAGCAGTAGCTAAGACTAGGCATGTCACAGTTCATGGAGGCCTTACTCTTCCCTCACCCTCTTCACCTTGTCTTTTTGTAGGCGAATATACAGAGAAGGGCTCCCTAGACCACTCGCTCCATCTTTTTTGTTGCCTTTAACAAACCGCACTGATTACAGTAGTATAATTCTTGTAAGCCCTCACCACAGTGCTGCTTATCAAAACATCAATCAATATACCAGGCTGTTATCCCTCTAAAGGGGAGTAGTCAAGACAAAGTATGCATACACACACCCATGCACACATACACATACATATACAGTCCTCTCACTTAGCCCCTAGGCTCCCATAGGAGCAGAGAATTACACCCCATCCAAGCATTGAGTGTGAGGTTAGTCAAGCAATAGGAACGAGGACAGAGGTCAGCGGGGGTCCTAAGGTTTTTCCCTGTCGCTTCATATTTAATTCCTGCCCTCTCCCTCCCCTCACCCGATATGATCCATAGGTTACATCAGCAAGAAACTCCTCCAAGGATCAAGGCCGTGTCATTAATCATACATTCACCACTGCTCTTCATTCACTTCTATCATACACAATCATCCTTCCTTGCTCTACAGACATTCCATTCAATGCTCTTTTCACACAGTCCATCCATTTGTGGCCTTCCTCTCAATCTCATACCTCTTACATCAGATCCTACTATTCTCTTTACCAACCAGTCCTCCTTTATTCTCTCTATGTGTCCAACCCATGTTAACACACACTGCTCTGCTCAACCAGCCAACTCTCGTAACAGCAGTTCTCCTTTACACCTCATTTCTCATTCGGTCTATACACACATGCTCCTCAGACATCATTACATTCAATCTCTCACATATGACATCTTCTGTACCCTCTTTGATCCTCTTTATCAGTCAGAATATACTGTATATAAATTTAATGATTCAAAGTGTCTTCATTAACATAATCTTAAGTCAAACTATGGTACTTCTTTGCATGCAAATTTTATTAAAAATTACACAAAGAAGCTAGGAAAGTACCACAACTACAGGGAACAATGTTCATCACCCAAAATAGTAATCACAATGCTGAAAATGTTCCTCATTTGCATGCAGCATAAGAGCTACATTGTCACACATCAATTAAAACATATACAAAATCAAAATTATTAAATCACTAAATAGCGAGATTCACATTATCACGATACACTAAATTTTCATTATTCAAAAACCCTTGGAGTAAAGTTTATTATTCTTGAATCATTACTATCTTTGATGCCTTGTTCCCTTATGAAGACCCAATGGCACAACAGATATACCCTTATAATAGCCTGTTCATGTATATTTTCATTCATGCCATGCCTCTTTGCTGCATCATATATTGTTCCAATCTTTCTTTTTCCTGTCCTCTCCATGAATTTCCTAACCTCTGAAGGTCTAGCGATCATTTTAACTCACTCATTCTATGTATTATTGATTTCTTACAGTTTGCATAGCTGTCAACTGAGGTATTGTTTGTTCCTTTTGGAAAAACACAAAATATGAAATGCCACGTTCAACACTACCATGCATCAACAGCATTGCACAAAAAATCACAATATACTAAATAACCGTATATGAATTTTCTTTGCTTTTATAGTATTACTAGACTTTAGATAATATCAGGATTTTGTACAAATCAACAAATGTATCAGGATTTCATATTAGGTAATCAACATTTACATATGTCCATATATATGCATGAGTGACATGACGTGCTGTGTTTGGCAGGATGCACTTTCCTTCTCTATAGGCCAAGTATCTAAGTGAGAGTAGTGTATTTGTATGGATGTATGGGTGTGTGTATGCGTGCGTTGTCTTGGGTACCCCCCTATAGGGAGATAACAGCCTGATCTGTACAGTATATATATATATATATATATATATATATATATATATATATATATATATATATATATATATATATATATATATATATATATATACACATATTGGTGTGGCATAGACAGCTTCTGAAGTAAAAATGTAAATATACACACTCCCATGGTTCAATGGGTAACATCCCTGCCACTCAGCAAGGCGTAGGTTCAAAACCCACTCTGGTCGCTAAGGATCTTTCACTGCCAGGGAGCAGTTACTCTCCCCTTTGAGCAAAGGAATGGGGCTGTGTGATGCATGAAAGGTCTCAGCCTTAACCATAGATCTATCTCAAAGAGCTTTGAGCTCTTTCAAGGAGAGTAATGGCTGCGATCACGAATCTAGAACGTGATCCTCCAGACCACGGTGAATAACACACACACACACACCCTCCCTTCAAATTAATTGTGGATGCATTAGAATGCAGATATATTTCAAACATGCATTTGCATTTATAAGCCACATCTTTGTTATTCATACCTTCATAAAAACATTTAAAGGACATAGTACTTCATATTTTCTATCACTTGAAAATAACCATAGTTAGGAAGGAAAACAATGTGGCATTAGATAATACATGTATGTAGATTTCTAACAGTCTGCCAAGTCCCTCACCAAGCAGTTAAATAAATTGTGAAAATAGTTTCACAAGTTAAACATTAAAAAAGTATAAAAATCATAACACTTAACATCACATCCAAAACTCCTGGATTCACAACCTTAGTTACTAATTGTTGTCGCTTGAAAAAATAATGCCTTAAATACTTATTCATTGATTCCTGGATTGTGCTGAAAATATTTTGCAAAATCCTACATGTTCAGATGGATTTGTATTCTCAACTTTGTTTTAAATAAAGGTAATATTGCACTAAAACTCGTTGATAGCCATCTTTGAACATAAAAAGCAATATAGCTGTATCATTTACAATTGTTCAATTAATAAATTTTTCAATATTGCTAAAACATTAATCTGCTTTACATTTTGCGGTCCATGTAAGAAAAAAAGTCTTCATGTCTATACTTTTTTTCATTGACTTACATGTAAGCTCTTACTGATATACCAAGCACTCACCATTTTTTCCCCCCCAAGTCCAAAACAACTGATGTGGAGTTGCTACAGCTCTCGGCTACCAAACTCCATGTGGACAGTCCGTGTAATCGCCTGTAAATATACAATACAATTAAACAGTAACAGATATATAAAACAAAAAATCATAAAAAATATATTGATACTTTTAGTTGATGGTAATTAAAGAAACTAATTAATTTAAAATTAAATTACCATCTAATGGGTCCTCCATGCTTCAGTAATATAGTGTATTATTTTCCTGCAAATGGGGTCATATATAAAGTGTGAAATAACACTTCACATACGGGTGTCCATCAGCACTGTACATTACAGTACACTGATATGAACATATGTATATATCGATATATGTATGCTCCATGGCATATACTCTTTTTTTTCTCTCTAGCACAGCTTAAAAGAGATAGGCTTGTAGTTCACAACACCTATTTTTATCACTTAGCTTATGAATAACTTGTGACTTACGGCTCACAAAAAACACCTACTTATTGCTTGGCCCATAATCACACTTACCTGTGAAAAAATTATTTAAAGCATTTCCACAAATTTTTATTATTACATATATGAATTATAATCTATCTATCTATCTATATATCAGGCTGTTATCCCTCTAAAAGGGAGTAGCCAAGTAAATGCATACATGCACACACCCATGCACGTACACAACACTCCTCTCACTTAGCCCCTAGGCCTCCAGAAAAGAGAAGTGCATTCCGCCCAAGAATATCAACAAACTAATCACACATTATTAAAAACACAATGTTAAATCAAAAATATTGAAGTGGTTCCTGTAAACATTTATAACCTCATCTTTAACCTAAACATGCATGATTGCATTTATTTTTTGGTTGTTTTTTTCAACAATTGTAATCCACAATCATTCTACAATTCAGTGATGAAGAAACCAAGTAAGTACTAAGCAATATAATTTATCTGAAGAGAATATAAATAAACTTGTAATATGTAGTTTTTAGGATGAACAGGATGCCTCAAGCTACTGTATTATTATTTTTCCTTACTATTTCAATCTTTCAAAAATATTTTTCCTAATATACAGAAGACAGTCCCCTTAAAATTACTATAATTGTTTAAATGTTTAAACGATAAAGTTTCTATATGTACAGTACCATAAGGCAAATACCTTTCATCTTGCAAAATTTTAACTATACATTAAAGTGTGCCTAAAAAAATATGTTCTTCTATGGTTCGTCAATAATGTTTGAGGTGTAATTGCACTGGCTTAGCTCAGGAAAAACAAAAATCAATAAGCAAATAATTTGACAGGCACTGTAGTGAGAAATTTTGGGGCCTATCTTGTTGCTAGGTTGGCATTTACACTATCCTTCCATCAAATTTGCCTTCAGATACAAAATGGACGTTATGAGATTGCATTCTGAATTGTGAAACATACAGACCTCATTGAACATCAAGATGTCCTGTTTATTTCACAGAAAATCATTAACTGGTTAAATTGGAGAATAGGTCCGTGTCACGTACAAACACGAAACTCACATATCATGTAGAAGACTCAGTAGTGGTGATGTAAACGTTAAAAAAGTGAGGTGCTTACTTCAAGTGTGGCCGTAATAGCACTCGAAAGTGTGGCGAAATTCAACAGTTTCTAAGTCCAGCAAGCTCTACACCACTCAAAACAAAACATTGAAATGATTATCTTTTGTTTATCACTGAGATTTGTGGGTAACAGCATAAAAGGATTTCATGATATCTATAGAACTGAACCGTCCAATCGCGCTGCCACTTGTCACTGCCATTCTTACCGCTACCAATTAGATCTTTCCACGCTAGGTTCAGTTACGCTTTTCATTTGTTTTAGGGATAGGTCAGGTGTTCCTATACAGGTTCATGTCAGTTGTTGATATGGCTATTAATGCAGTAAGACGTGACGAACATCTTCCCGTTTCTTGTGAAGGATGTTATTTCTCCTATGGTGATTTTTGTGGAACATATTTCAAGGACTGTGAAGGATTACTCAAACTGTTAATGAGACATGGTTTAGTGCCTGAAAAGATACTTCATGTCTTTCTGAACGAAGCCGCTAAACTCTACCCCCCTCCATCGCTTTAACAATAACCACACCATACCGGTAAGTCATAACGGTATAATTTTGGAGGTCCTTTGTTAGGTTAGGTTAATGTCCTAACGGGGGTTCCAGGGAGGGCGCTGCCTCTTCTGCTAGGTTAGGTTAGGTTATGGTTAGGTTAGGTTATAGTTAGGTTATGGTTAAGTTAAGTTAGGTTAGGCCTGATAATATACCTGCAATACTCCTCAAAAAATGCAAGGAATCACTGGCAACACCATTATACAACATTTGGAGAGCATCGCTGGACGCTGGAAGGATACCGACAATACTCAAGAAAGGAAGGATCTCTCCGATATTCAAAGGAGGTTCAAGAGGACTCCCATCCAACTACCGACCAGTCAGTCTTACCTCTCACATCATCAAGGTGTTTGAGAGAGTGGTCAGGAAACACTTGGTTCAACACATGGAGACCACACAACAATTTAACCCACATCAACACGGGTTCCGAAGAGGGAGATCCTGCCTATCCCAGCTGCTGAACCATTACACAAATATCCTCGAGGACGTGAGTGAGGGAAAGAACGTGGATGTCATATATTTAGACTTTGCCAAGGCCTTTGATAAGGTCGATCATGGAACATTACTGCATAAACTAAAATCAGTAGGTGTTGATGGTAAGCTAGGTATATGGATCCATGCATTCCTGACTGGTCGGAGACAGTATGTAGTGGTAGATGGTGCCACTTCAAAAGGATCGGAGGTGGTTAGTGGAGTGCCCCAGGGTACAGTACTCGGCCCGCTCCTGTTTCTCATTATGATAGGAGACATAGACAAAAACATATACTCCTCCAGAGTCTCCTCCTTTGCTGACGACACTCGGCTCAGCAAGAAAGTAACATCCACTGACGATACGGTAACTCTGCAACAAGATCTAAAAAAGGTATATAGCTGGGCCCAAGAAAATAATATGAAGTTCAACAAGACAAAATTTGAAGTTATAAGATACGGTAAAAATGAAGAATTAAAGGAACACAACTATAAAGTCGGAAATGAAACCATAGTGGAAAAAGAAATAGTAAGAGATCTAGGAGTATGGATGAGTAATAACTGTACCTTCAGGGAACACATATACAGAACTGTCAAGAATGGCAGGCAGATGGCTGGCTGGATCCTCCGAACATTCCAGACCAGACATCCACAACACCTCCTACCACTTGTAGTCTCCAGAATGGAATACTGCTGCCAGCTGTGGAGTCCCCACAAGACTGGTGAGATCCAGGCTCTGGAGCAGGTCCAGAGAGTGTTTACCAGACACCTACCCCACAACTAACAAAACTACTGGCAGAGACTAAAATCATTGGAATTGTATTCCCTACAAAGAAGACGAGAGAGATATATGATCATCTATGTCTGGAAAATCCTAGAGGGCACAGTACCAAATCCCCCAACACAAAGAGGAGAAGGAATACACGGTCAGACCCATCCTAGATTTGGGAGGACCTGTACAAGGAGATCATTGGACTGTGCCTCTCAAAGGATTAAAACTATCCAGGCAGAAAGCTTCCCCACCATCGGACCAAGACTCTTCAACTGCCTCCCAAAAACCATCAGAGATCTATCCGGATGCAGCACAGAGGCTTTCAAGAGGAGGCTGGATAAATTCCTAGAAAACATTCCAGATGAGCCTCATATACCACACGGCCCAACTACCAGAGGGGCTGGGTCAAACTCCATACTGGACCAATACCAGTATGTGAAGAAGTGTGGAAGCGGCGGACCCCCAGGTTGACCGTGGTGAATACCACCTAAACTTAAACAAGAACAAGAACAAGATGGTTAGCTTAGGTTAGGTTAGGTTAGCAGGGGGGGTGCGCCCCCTCCCTGCTAGATTAGGTTAGGCTAGGAAATTTTGAAATTTCGAAATTTTTGAAGGCCCATATTTCGCTTATTTTTCATTCCCCCCCAAAACCCCCGATTCCCCAGGATCCCCCAAGCTTGTTTGAAGGGATAGAGAGGGTTGGTGGGGAATCGGGGTGGCGGACTTATTATCCAGAATTACCCCATATTCAAATAAATAACCATTTCCTTACCTTGTCTGTCAGCACTTCTCTCGTGCCTCATCGTCTCTTCTTCTTGTCCTGCTTACGACGGTGGTGCTGGTTGTGGCCACGGTGAGGGGGGGAGGTGTGGGGGGAACCGTGCTCAGACCCGTCATCATCACTCGAGTCACCATCCTATTAACATAGACAAACTCAATCCCTTCATCCAATACTAAGAATGAGGACATAATTATATATATAGATGATAAACTAGCATGATAACACCTATCCCAATGAGTTACCTTCCCAGCAAGGATCTGATCGAGGAGCCGCCACACCAGGTTATCATATAAGCTCAACTAATCTAGAAAACACTACTCCTAGACAAAAATTCATACTCTATAGAATAATAATCACGGGCTGTCAATTAGCATCAACACAAAGGTCTAAATAACATTTTTAAGTGACAGGTATGCGAGGC
Source organism: Cancer borealis (assembly GCA_036785275.1). Classification (NCBI taxonomy): domain Eukaryota; kingdom Metazoa; phylum Arthropoda; class Malacostraca; order Decapoda; family Cancridae; genus Cancer; species Cancer borealis. The sequence goes on from JAXIVD010001180.1 coordinate 25,543, forward strand.
CCACCAAGGTGCCTCCTGTCTGCCTCACTCACCCTCCTGTCGTCTCTGCTGGGCACGAACATGACAGCCCCGATGCACACCAGCTGGAATATAGCCCCAAGAAAGAGGCCATACTTCAAAACCTCATCAAATATATCAGTTTCGGCAAGTGAAGGATCTATCGCCATCTTCTCGGTGTGCAAAAATGTCTGTCTGTAAACTTACCATGCATCGATATTCACCAAACTTCCTTCTGTTTTCCCAAATAACTCTATAAGGAATATACATAAATATAATGTCGCTGAGTTTAACCTTCATCATAATTACTTTACGTATCGACTGTACGTATATTTTTTTAAGTTTGTACAGAATTAAGGTATATATCATTGTTAAATAATAGTAAGGCCTCACGGCCTCTGACAACTGTACTTTGTTTTCCATACAAGAAGAAGAAGAAGAAAGCAGACAGCTGAGAGGCCAAGGGAAGGGAGGCATGGCGAGGTGTTGGTTGCAGGCAAGGCACGGTAGGCAGATGGCTCTTTAATTATCATACATAACACTTAACAATATTAATAGTAAAAGGGAAAACTACTTACGGACGTTGGTGAATATTGTGGAGAGGTCTGCCAACGACTGCAGGAATGAAAACCATCTACCGGTATGCAGTTTTAGGAATTATTTGAACGGTAGTGCTTTAACAGTGTCTTTATAGTGGCTAAATAATTGATGTTTATGTGGGTTCTGTCATTGAAGTTGTTGAAGTAACACGAAGGTAAGAGAGATAACTTACTCACTTATGTTGTCTTATTATACCTTTATTTATGGAGTATGTATATTTGATGTAGTATTCTTACCATGATGAGGGTCTTGCATCCCTCATCAGTCTCTGCTGCATCATCCAACCAGAAGATCTTGAGAAGTATAGGAAAAACAACGAAGTGGTTGGCTAATGTTAGATGCAGCACAAAACCACCATGGAAAATATCTAACAAAACTCATAGAGACGAGGACCAAGACAATGTGCAAGGAGACGTTTAAAGGCCTGGACAGATTGTGCTGAAATCACTTCTTCAGGGAGAGAATTCCATAGATCGATGACTCTTACTGAGAAGAAGCGCAATCTAACTTCGGTTGAATGACGGGGCATAAATATTTTTTTTACTATGACCTCTTCTATGACCATGAGTCACTCTCTCAAACATATCACATAAACAAGGACACAATCCGGTCATGATCCTCCAAACTAAGATCAAATCAGCACGAAGTAATCTGCCTTTAATGGAAAATAAATTCAATGTGGACAGCCTAACTGAGTAAGGAAAGCCCGCATAACCAACGATTTTCTTTGTCCATCTTCTCTGAACTGATTCCAGCTTACGCAAATCCCCCACATAACCAGTATTCCACAACACACTACCAAAGTCAATAATAGGACGGATGTGAGTAATAAAAACCTGAAGCATAAACTCCGGAGACCTGCAGACAGTACCTCTAAGGATAGAATTAGCAACTCCATTAGCCTTACCACATACTTCAATGATATGCAGGTGGAATTTTAAGGAGGGGTCGACTAAGATGCCGAGGTCCCTAAAAGACTGTTTGTTGGGAATGGGGTTATCACCTATGAAATAATCATAGACAGGATCTACACTGGATCTAGAGAAGTGGATACGGGCACACTTATTGACAGAGAAGGAGAGGCCCCAGGACTCACTTCTTCGGTGCAACACACTGACATCATTTTGTAAAAGAAAACTTTCACCAGAGCCACTAGATTTGTCAGAAGGTAAAGCAAGATATAATTTCAAATCATCTGCAAACAACACAAATTTACTCGTAAGGCCAGATGTTACATGGTTAATATAAATTAAGAAAAGTAAAGGACCGACAACAGAGCCCTGAGGTACACCACTAGAGACGTTGACACTGTGACTGGAGGAGTTATGCACAACTACTTTCATGGTACGATTACACAAAGTCACTCAACCAACCAAGCACAGGGGGTATAATAAACGGTTCTGGATGACATCACATTTATTCCGTTAGAATATAACCAGTATACAATCAATCGGTTCATTATTGGGTTTTAAGCAATTCCATGTGTATGTCTAGTGTGTGTGTGTGTGTGTGAGAGGAGAGACGAATAAATTTGTCTCATTTGTTACAGGATCAATGAGGTGGCATACAAGTTGGCAGGGACTGGTATCTGCCACTGTGACAAAGAATTTCTCCAATGGGTAACTATAGTACTCATCCTTATTTTTTCCACTTTACTAATGCTAGAGTTAACCAGAATCCTAAGCTAAGTTTATTATAGATAGATTGATTGAACTCTTTGCATACAAGTAGTAGTATTTTCATTCCATGGTGATTTAACCAACCTGTTACCATTACCAACAGATTGGCAAGTCAGGTGAAAGGAGGTCTGGTGTTTCAACCTGAGGCAGAAAAGAAGACAAATAAAATCAACCATGTTGGAAGGTAAGTTTGGTTGTGCTGTCTCACTTGAGGTACTGTCCATGTGGTGACATGATAGGCATTTAAAGTAGAAAGCAACCATAAAGAATATAAAAACTATAATCTATCAAGATTTGATACAAATTAAATTGAGTGATTAATTTAAATACATCTGAAATCTTATATGCAGCTGAATACTGAATGAGTTATATTATAAGTATTGCATTTATAGCTGCTAACATAGTACATATTATGGTATGTATGTTTATTCTTATCAGTGAGTTACATCAACATTTTTGTCACATGCTTCCCAAGTGTTGTAGAAAGTAGAATTGTGAGGTGTTTAGACAATCGTTTATTCTGTTACACTTTGACCACTAATGATGATTCACGTCCCCACCAATCACCTCAGCTTCAAGACTTCCCTGGGAGCATATGGGCCACTAATCGATGGGCCAGACTACACTTTCCTGGATGGCCGCCCTACTCCCCTCAGGACAGGCCAGATGAGAAGGGCCCAGGCTCAACGTGAGGCAGCTGTAAGTTTTTTTTCTTCTTCCTTTCTTCATATCACAAATGACAATATCGTGTCAGTTTGAAGCAATAAATCAGTTGAGATCAAAGGTAATATTGAAGTAAATTATCTTTGACTACTTTTTTTTTTATAATGCTATGTATATTGTCAGCAGAGTTTAATGTTTCCTGTTGTTTGTCATTGATAATGATGGAGATTTCACTTTCTCTCTTAGGCCAAGGTGGTGGAGCTAATGAAAGAGACAAAGTTTGCCATCCAGCGGGAACAACAGTTGCAACAAGAGCAGGAAGAGACAAGGCAGGAGGGCATCCAGGCCAAACTCAAGCCCAAGGGTCGCAAGATGAAGCTAGATCAAGAAAAATGAAGCTATACAATTGTGCATTGCATGTGCACAAGTCCCTTTTTCGGTTGCGATGCCTACCACTGACATACAGTTTCAATTTATAAGAAACCATATCATGTAATAGGAAATCAAAACCATTTTATTTCTTTTCTTTGTTTTTAACAGAGTATTGTACATAAACACTTTTTTCACCTTAATTATTCAATAATTGTGTCCTTCTACCTTCCATATATGTAAGTAGTAATACTATTGAAAAAGCAGACCGAATTTTAGAAATCATTAACTAAATTCCAGACTTCAAATATGACTAAAAGGGAAGACAAAAAACCTTAAAAGTAAACATACACCCCATACTAATATCATTGAAAAAATATTTGTTTACATAAAAGACTTAACATACAGCTGCACTCCTTACACATTATTTTTGTTTTAAGTTTTTATACATCAATTTCATACTCACCAGCTTTACTAGTAGGCATTATATTTCACTGCATTGGTTTCCATTCCCAAATAAGCTTTCCCTCACTATAGGTCATTTAGCAGCACTTTAGAACAAAATATAACACTTTAAAAACTGCCTTTTTCAATACCTTCAGTTCTTTTGGAAACTTATTTCATATTGTCTGCAGTAATTTATTCATCCTTACCAATGAGAGGAAGAATATATGACTAAATTTATCTGCCCCTAGTAAAGCACATTCAGCTAGAAAAGGTAATAAAATATGTGATCCTACATAGCACCAACCAACCAACCATTCCTTTGATAGCCATAAGTACACTGAGGTCAAGATCTCGGTTTGTGCAAATCTATTCCTCCTGATGCTGGCATTAGCAAACAGAGCGAATGGCCAACCAGGCATAGGAGCCCATTGTACCATACATGAGCAGCTGGAGGTAGAGTTGGTGCCCCAGCTTAGTGCACAAAAAGGGCATTGACAAGGCTGTAAAAAATATGAATGAAGACAGGGTGGACCAGAGCCCTAAACGGGAAACTCTGCCTCCCAGCCTCTTCTCCACAGTAGCCCTCAGTGTTGCATCCTTGGAAAAGAAGTTCTCAGCCAGCCTGTGGAAAGAGCTCTTGTTAAAGCTTCATACATAACAAAAGTTGAATTGATGAAATGTTGCCATCTTGATTACATTCCTATAGACAAAGACAAAAAATAGTGTTTGATCAACAAGTTAAGTTTTTCCATAGGCAGACTTACTTATCTTTTTCAGCATACAAGTCATGTAACCAAGTTTTAAGGGAGACCTCTTCTTGTGGTACTTCACTCATGGGGATACGGCGTATGTGAATGTGGACTTTTTTACACTTTCCCATCAGAAACTCTGTAATAATGTAAAATACAGTTTGTAACTTTTTTCTAGCTTCTTTCCTTGTGTAAATCTATGCTATCTCTTTTTATTTTTTTAGGACTCTGCATTCCTGCATATTTTTTCTACTTCAAAGCAAGTTTATTTATCCTGGTCCATAGACTACACTATACTTGACTGGACACTCGAAATCTGACCTTTTGCAAACCGGTCCTACAGCAGATTTTTAGAAAAATCAAATAAAATACTTAGAAATAAGATAGGAACCTCAAATAAAAAGCAAACACTTCAGAGTTATGTAGAGAATATGTTTACGAGCAACAAAAACAAATTAGTCAACATACGTCATCGGTGGGTGACAATTATTAAATCCTAAGACCAATAAAAACACCATATTTGCAATAATTTCCAGGAATATTGAAATTTTAAACTGAAAACGCATACATACATAGCCAATGTAGTCCATACTAATATACATGCATGCTTGAAATAAGATTTGAAACTATTTCCAAATATTCTGTTTGTTTTCTACGTTTTCACTGAGCATGGCAGGATACACAACACCTTAGTGTTGAGAGTAATTGTAAAATATAACCAAAACTTGAATACAACACCCTAAGTCACTCGTAATCAATTCACTCATACTCATACTTCACTCATACTTTCATATACCCATAAATAACATCAAGAAGAAAAAATTTAACATTCCTAATCAACTTACGATGTTTGCTGAGTGTCATCGAGAGAGCGTTTCTCAGAGACTGTAAAATAACTCCATTGTAATTCCTTATTGGTGATGGTCTCTAGTCAGCTTGTTGGTTTCATTGCCTCCTCTTCTATCTAGCAATGTTCTTTCCAATGATCTTATCACCATACATCACTTTCCCAGCGTACGTACTTTTCCTTTTATCCTGCCATGCTCAGTGAAAACGTAGAAAACAATCAAAATATTTGGAAATAGTTTCAAATCTTATTTCAAGCATGATTCAAAGTATACAATAGAAGCTGATGAAGCTACGGTCACACTAGGTTTTGCTAACGCTAGCCTGGCTTTCGTTTTTTCTGGATTTACAGCGATACGACTACCAGTCTGGTCACACACGTAGAAGAACTAACCTTGTGGAATCAGCTGATCATAACAACAACACAAGCCGTTATGGAGGAAGCACTTCTCTTCTTCTTCTGCTCATGAACATTTTCCATGAGACTTATAATAGCGTCATGGGACCAATGAATTGAACTATTTATGTTGTTGACCTTTGTAAAGGATTGTTTTGGTCTCCTTCTTCTTCTTGTGACCTCTTTCGCCTTTTGCCTTTCGCGCCACGAATTGTTATGAAAAATTCATTCCCAAGCCGATATAACGATTATATGACATTTGATCACAATCAAATCATATTCAGGAATGGTTATTTCACAATATGTGATGTTTTATTTCAGAAATTATTGCGAATTTGCCAAATTTTTTTGCTATAAACAATATGCTTTGTACACAACTCCCACACGATTTTTCACTCAAACTTGTAATCTTTATGTTAATTTCCTATTTGCAAAAGTTGTAAAATCATTTTTTATGTTCAGCCATGGTTCAGCAATCATTACTGATTGTAAAGACATGACATACAATGTCCTAAGTAAAATATGAACTGATATATGAAGTATTATCTGTCATCACTCATAGCAGCAGAATCTATAGGACCGAAATGTAATATCGTCTGTCAGCGATTGTCGCGAGTGTCCAGTCAAGTATGGTGTTGTCTGTGCCTGGTCTAATGTAAAGAGATATTCTAGTTGAAAGACTGAAATCCCTTGATATTTGCTTTTAGTTACAGTTGCCTCATTGACTCCTCTCACACTATCCAGTATCTTGATGTGACCATGGCTAGCCACGGTGCTTCGTGGCTCCCTACATTGAAAACAGCAGTTTACACCATGCTTAGATGTAGATCAACAAAAGGTCAACCTACCAAAATCAATCATTTTTTTGTCACTGAGTAATTAAAAATCCTGCTGTAATTCACAGTATATTTCTCTCTAAGCAGATGTGGTCACATTCAAATTATTGTAATGTTTTAGGCTATTATCCCATAATGATGGTTTCTACTCAAAAAGAAATATTAGACAATATGTCTACTTAATCCTTTTTCATACTGATGTAAAATGTGTCACCAGTGCATTTTACATAGGTTATAGCAACAGGACAAGCAGGACTGAGCAGCAATCGTACAGACATGACAAACTGCCATGAAGTGTGAAAACGAGCATAAAGAAGTTCAGTTGACTGAGTGTTTCCGAAGCCCAGATGCAGAAACTACTTACAACGTTGTAAATTAAAGATACAGCCTGCTGCACTTCCAAATAATACAGAAACCAGCTGAATCTTGTAATGGAGATTGTAACTGGGTCATAATTTACACCAGCCTACTATTTATTTTCTTACTTAGTATCATGAAGTAGTCTTAAAATGTATGGGTATGACAAAACCAAAACAGTGAAGGACTCACCTATAAGTTGTGGTGCATTGCCTCTGACTCCAGACTGGTCAACAGTTCCCTCATAAAATACAGACACATCATACAGTGCATCAAACTTTTCATGTAGCTGCTTGGTCACTAGCCAGGTTCCCTTTACTTTTGGCACCAGGTGATGTTTAAGTACCTAGAGGAAAATAATAAGGAAGCAATGAGATACATTATTGCAAGAGAATTAGTTTCAATTCTGGATAACTAAGATTTACACTAATCAAATATCTGCGGGAAGATAAATCCAAAATAATACAGGAGGTTCCTTTATAATCATCAATTCTAAGGAAAGCCTTCACACTATACCATTGCACGTATTAGCTAAGAAGTAGAAATATTAACTGGAAACAATCATATGGTTGATCAAAGGATCACAGGAGCCAATGATTCATTTTTAAGATAGAAACTCCTCAGTAATCATGAAATCTCTTGTTATAAAAATGTGAAAATGGCATTTACGGTCCTTGTCATTGAAGTTTGCCAGGTGAGGGAGGCGACAAACTACAATGGTGTAAACTGGGTAGAAGTTTTTCACGCTTAAACCTTTACTTTATGCCTGTGATTCTTGTGATGGGCAGGGTAGGGTGGTTGACAAATTTATTAAGGAGACAAGAGTGAAAAGAACGGAGTATAAGTTCTGGAATTGGAAGGTTAAGGAGTTAGTCAAAAGAGAGTAAAAGGATCCTAGATGAAGAGTTTGTTATAAAGCCGAGTGAGAAAATAAAAAGTAGTTTTTGAAAAAATTTAAGAAAAAGAGGGAGAAGTAGGTGTCAATGTGAGAAGTAAGAGATAGGATGGAGTTTGTGTAAGTGGTTAAGATGCAAAAGAAGTATGGAAATAACTTTGAACATTCAATGAAATATAAGACAGTAAGGGAAGTAATAGTGTTGAACATGGATATGGAAGCCGGTGAAAAGCGTGTATGAGTATGTGTGTGTATATGCAGAATATAAAAGAAGCAATAGACAAACTTGAGTGTAGCAAAGCTGCAGGTGTTGATAGAATAACGGCAGAAATGTTAAAGTATGGAGGAGAAACAGTGGTGGAATGGATATTCCTTATATGTGACCTTGCATGGAGACAGAAAAGTACCAGATGAATGGAAGAATGCAATTAGTGTACCTCTGCATATAGGTAAAGGTAGCAAAGATGAGTGTAATAATTATTGATTGACAAGTTTGCTTAGTGTGCCAGGAAAAGTCCATATTAGAACTGAAGGGAAAGTTAGCGAGGAGCAGGGGGAGTTTAGGAAGCAAAAAATGTGTGTGGATCAGATTTGAAATTAAGATCATGGTAGAATAGTACTTAGGGAAGGATGAAAAACTGTATGCAGCCTTCATAGACCTAGAAAAGGCATATGAGAGTAATATTTATTTATTTTCTTTACTGTTTCCTTAATTTTCTTTGTTTCTTCTACATCTATCTTTATTTTTAAAGGTATAGTATTTTCTTTTAACGCACATACTACAGTACTATATTCTTTTCCTTTTGCTGCATCTCTGTTTTCTCTTTGTCTTTATTACTTGTTTCCATCTTTTCCATTTGTTGTTCAAATATTTCTTTGAAGCTCATTTTATCTTTTTCCTCTTCTCTCCAATTTTTCACTTCATTCTTTACTAAATCTATAACTTCCTCTCTAATTTCCTGTTGTACACCACCTATGGTGCTATTTAAGTCCTTATTTTTTTCTCTTCAATTTCTGAATATCCTTTACCATCTCATCATTCACCTTCTTCAGGTTGTCTATTTCATTCTTCAAATAACTTTTTTCCTAACGACAATCAATGAAATTTCACTCAATGACATTCATTCACTGCAAAATCTTCTCAACTGATTCTTTATATCCACTCACCTCTCCCTTTACTCCCCTACTCTCTATCCTTGTTCTGTCATCTGTCTCTATTCCCTGTAATCTCACCATGGTTTGGGCAATATCCAAACTTTGAATGTAAAAAATTGTAACAGCTTTCTGAACGGTATCTTGTTTCCTTCAAGTATCGCTCTATAAAATGGACTGTTCATGTTTATGGCCTTTCCCAAATCACCTTTCCCTATCTTTTAGATAGGACCATTATTTGACAGAGCTCAGAACCCCATCTAATCACACCAAAGCCTTATTTTGATGTGTCCTACTTTGTGTGTGCATATGTGTGTATTCAATTAGTTGTAATATATAGGAAGTGAGCCATGCTCGTAGGGTACTGTCTCCATATCCCAAGTTATCAGGTTTGGTATTGAATCTGTGTGTATTTAAAGTTGAAATAATAACACATGAAGTGAAAACCCGCTCCCAACACAGATCAAAGCAAGCACCTTAAAAACCCATCAGTAAATACTAAAGACAACATTGTAACAAACCAAACCACACTTCATACTGACATACACATTTGGTCTTTTTAAACCATCAGTCCCATTTCCTTAACAATGAACAAAACATAACACAAATTTCCCCACATCTTAGCACCCCAACAAGACACATTTCAGAACATAAAGAAAACATGAGTCCTTACTAAGGTTTGGGCCACAGCAGCCTGGCCTGCTGTTCCCCCCACATCGGTTGTGTCAGGATTCCACTTGCAAGCCACCTATAGATGAAAAATTCTTGGCCACTCAAAACAAAACCTATGTTTCAAGGGTAAAAACAGTTTTCTGCATATTCCGGATTGTTACAATAATTTTTGAAACCGTAATAAACTGAATATGAAGTAAAAATGAGGCCCCCCTCAATAGAAGTGTCATGGTACAATTTTTTCTATTCAAGAATTCAAACAAACATAATTTTGTTGTTAATGCCATTTAGCCTCAATTATTTACAATGCAATTTGAGACTAAAGAATTGTACGTAGTATTTTCAATTGGTAATCAGCTCATCATGTTGATATGTAAACAGATGTTTCAATGTAGAGTTGAAGCAACAACAAATATCAATCAAATTTCATTGTATTTCTAGTTGTTCAAATATTTCCTTATAGCCAATTTTATCTTTCTCTTTCTTTTGTTTCCAGTTTTTCACTTCATTGTTAACTATATCTTTAACTTATTTATAATTTCCTGTTTTTCACCACCTTTAAATCCTCATTTTCTCTGTTCAATTTCTCAATCTTCTATCCTCTCAGCATTTACCTTCTTGAGGTTGTCTATTTCATTCTTCAAATCACATTTTTCTTACGCCAATCATTGAAATTTGATTCAAAAACGTTAATTCACAACAATAACTTTTCGACTGATGTGTGTTGTGTGTTTGCCTAGTTGTAGTATACAGGAGCTGAGCTACACTAATATTGTCTTGTCACTGTATCTACATGCATCCAGTTTTTCATTTAGTTATCAAATATTTTTTGCCATTATCATCTCTTCTTTCAGTTCATTACAAGTATCTATACTTCTCTAAGGAAAACTGTACTTTTTTGTGTCATTCAAGCAAATTCCTTTTTGCAATTCTTTCTTGTTACCTCAAATATCTGGCCTCTCCTTTTCTTTTCATTATCAGATCTTTCGATCAGTTTCCTCATGATTGTTCATCAATTTATATATTGTAATTAAGTCTCTTTTCTTCTTTCTTTTAGTGTTGTAAGTTGCATTTCCTTTAATCTTTCCTCATATGTTAGGTCTCGAATGTCACAGTGGCCTTGTGTCCCGAGGTAATGGATCACATTCCACCACAGGCTTAAGGCCCGATGTGACGGGAAATAACCGACCACAGCAACGCGCAGCTACCGCATATACCCTCACTTAACCTTCTAATATGTCCATGTGGATCTTATTTCACTCTTCCCAATTTCCAATATATGGCCTTTTTTTGCATCAAATTCTATTCCCTCTGTCTTATTCCATTTATATTTCAAACTCGTTTTACACGAGTTTAAAATATGTTTTAAGTTTAATACGATGTCATGAAGCCAGCATTTTTGCTTTAATTACATAGTATCTTTAAAATAACTTGATGCAATCCAAAACAAAAAAAAATTTTCTTGTTAATTATCATTGTACATGTAGTGTCTCATGTAGTATCTCATGACATCATGAACAAAGAAATTGATTTTACACGTATTTACACTATACGTGAAAATTTTGCATTACACAAAATTTTGAATACACGAACACTGCAGGAACACAATACTTGTGTAAATTGAGAAATACCTGTATCTATTGTTATATCTCTCTGCAATCCTTGTGGCTTCTTTTCTTCCTAAATAATTTTGCATCATCTGAAAACAAACTTATGTAATTGCTTACTCTTTCTATCATGTCATTTAAATTTACTGAAAACATTATTGGTGCCAAAACTGATCCCTGTTGTATGCCATTTTTCACTTCCCTCCATTCTGATTTTCCATCCTTTACTTTAACCATTCTTTTCATTTATCTTCCTTTCAGGTAGTTTTCTATCCAGCTCTTCATTGTTCCCTTCAGTCCTCCAATGTATTTCAACTTCCATAGTAATCTCCTGTGCGGAACTTTATCTAATGTCTTTTATAATAGTCTAAATATATGCAATCCATCTTTCCATCACATTCTTGTCTTATACTTATCACCTTTGAGTAAAAACTTAACACTCTGGCACGCTGAGGATGCTATTTTCGCCATCCAAAAATATCCCATAAGCCCACCGATGACATTATTTTCATCATCAAAATAAAGATTTTGCCAAAAATCCATTTATAGTCCGATCATCATGGAACTTGTTTTAAAATGCACACCAACGTTTTCTCATTCTTCCTGTAACCCACGCTGCATCTCCAGGCCACCGCATGGGTAGCTACCCTCACAGGAGCATCAGTATATTGTGATCACGCTCACTAGTGAACGCACCCGGCATTCCTTACGTTGTCTTTACGGTGTTAGTAATCATGATGTTGTTTGTTTATTCCTTATTTTATACTTATAATATTGTGGGAAAAACACATGTGAATAAAGCAAGACAAAAATGAATTAAATAAAGCAAAAAATAACGGTGGGAATGAATAATAACTATAAACAATAACACAAACAGCCAAATTTTTCACATGACGATGTACTTTTTCTTATAGTATTGGTAATACTGTTATCCTATTCAACCTTATAAGCATTTATTCTTAAAAAGAATTCCATTGCAAACAATTTTATTCTAAAATGATTGATGTAGCATGAAAAATGTCAGAAAATTGGAAAAAGTATAAACATTAGCGTGAGACAGTATGTTCACAGGCAACACCTGGCTGAACTTGGGGTTTACACTTTACAGGGCCAAAGTGTTAATAAGTTGGTGACACATGACATTCCCGTTCTGAATCCAAATTATCTATCTGTCATTATTTCTTCTCTTTCTAAGTAATCTGTCCATTGTTTCTTACAGACTATGCTGGTCAATGACAGATCTATAAACAAGTAGTTCTTCTTTGTTTAATTTTTTTTAAATAGGCATTATATCAGTTTTTTCCATTCTTTAGGGACTTTTCCTGTTTTCAGAAAACACTAAATTATATCAAACTGGCTCAGCCATTTCTTGTCAACACTCCTTTAAGATGTATTCTGATACCCTATCTGGTTGTATGATTTTCCTTCATTATTTTCTTTATCTCTTCTCTATTCATCTTCATTTCCCACATTCATATGTTCTTCTTTTGTCCTTGTGGCTTTTTAAAGTCAGATTCTGTTGTAAAAACTTTCTGAAAATTCTTCTTAAGTATTTGACTCATTTCCTTCGGTTCCTCATATACTTTGTTATATTTTTCCATTTATAAATTTTTTTTGGGGGAAAGAGGGGGGTCAAAGTCGGTGTTCTTTCTATTCTAATTTGGAAGATCATGGACAAAAATTATGGTCTACATACAAAATGTATATTCTAATGCAGGGGGCCTCTAATGTTAGGTGGAAAAACTGCATGCCAGAATAAAGATAATGTGCTTGATGCAGATGGTTAAGTAAAAGCATACACAACTAAAGTAAGCAAAACAATCTTAAAATTATAAAGATCACAACAGTAGGAATATCTACTAGATGACAGCAAATAATATTCAAATCATGAAAAAATTAATAAAAATAATATTAGCAGAAAAATCAATGATGCAAAATTACCATGACTTTTACTTATATCATGCAATAATTCAACAACTTTTGAACCATGTGACAATTCAAAAGGACAAAGCAAAAACACATTTATGATCAATAAAATTGTCACCACTGGTAATTCCATCTCCAGACCCAAGGAACTACTGTTTCTAGTTCCTGCAACATAACTCTACATACTGGTCTGTATTGGAAATAAGTTAGCATCATCATGAGTGAATGGGGTAACAAAATGTTAATCAAAGGGGAAACAATCTGTCCAATGAAATAAACTTCATAGGTAATCATGTAGTAACATAAAGGTCGATAATAATAAAAGGTATGCCATAGAAAACAAACACTTACTAAAAATTAATAACAAGTTGTTGGACATTATTATCTGGAACTATTTCTCATTTTCACTAATAGGTATGAAAAAAAAATTTTAATTAATTTGAATAAATCAAAATTAAAATAAGAGAAAAAAAACAATTCTATTTAAGCTGATGTATCAAGAGCAGAAAAGACACTGGAAAAAAGCGCATCTAAAGCTTAGCACATTAAAGATGAGTTAGTAGTATTGCATGCATGACAATTTCTGATTTCTATTTTGGTTCCACAGATCTCACCCAATTTTAAAATTTTGTGTTCCATACATGAAATGTGGTATTAAAATTTTTCCCTCCCTCCTTTCATTCTCCCTTCCATCCCTCCTTGCTACCTTCCCTCTCTTGCAACCCTAGAGGAAGGTTGTACTTTATCATGGTCAATAAGCCACGTTATATTGTGAAGCCCAGAATTCCCTTCAGCCAGTTCAAGTTACGCCCACCCAGGAACATTTATATGTGATACCCACAGCTTACGTAGCAACGGGTTGCTGTCACACATGTGTGACACCTGCAGCCTAGAGATTAATGTTCCATCTTCACACAGACACAGTAGAGATAATTACAATGCAAATTCTGATCATCAAACAAGCTCACCAGAGGGGAACAATTCATCAAAGATGGAGATAGACATAGCTCTGTGGTGGAGGGCTGCGAGAATATTACCACCGTATTCTTCACGAGTCATCAAAAGAGACCAAAAGGGATCTAGAAAGCCCCTCTTCTGTATTTTCTCCAATGAAAAGACAAGGCACAGAGGAGAAGGGAAGAGTAATGTCTCCCCAAACCTTCGTAAAAGACAACAAAACGGGACAAAGTAAGAGGTCTAGGAATCCCCTCCTCTATATTCTCTCCTACAAAAGGATAATTCACAGACGAGGAGAGGAGAGCAATGACTCCCTGAACCTTAAATGCCTTGTCTTGGCTTTCCCGTTTAGAGAAACAGGTGCCAAATGAACTGAATAGCTGCAGATACATGTTGTAAGATGCTTTACTAATTATGTGAATTATAAGTGATTATGGTAAAGTCACAGTAGAACTTTCACAAAAAATGTGCAATCAGTTTTGTAAAAAACATTAAGAAAATTCAACTGCTGCAAAAAAAGAATTATGTGGTGGAAGTAAGGATAAGGGAAAAGACTCAGATGGAAGGTCAAGATTGAGAGTTAATCTATTACTGTTGATGTGCTCAAGGAACATTACTGTAAACAAATACAAAAGAGCAATCACCATAATAGGCAGAGAAAACAGCAACAATCATACCCTAGTAATTAGGGGTTTAAAATATTTCTTAGTGTTATGTGGAGATGTGTGAACATTGTTCCCTTGTATCATATTCCATTCACACCATCACCTTTCTCACAACTCACCTGGAGGTTGTGGTCTCGAGCAAATTGTTCAGAACTCTGGATCACCTTAGGTGTGCCAGGATAATATCGAGTTCCTTCAGGGAAGATAATAAGCCATGTCTGAAAGAGTACAGGTCATCAATCAACAAAATGTGAAGTATGTCTTTATCATGGCATGAATCACAGCTATATAACTTGTCCTTTACAATATCCATATCTTTTTCCAGCTATTCATGAGACCATTATTATCATTATCACAGCTCCTGGAATACAAGCCAGTAGTTCATTTTCATATATCAACGTTTGAATCAACACATGTATAAATGTTACAAGTTACATATTAAAACTTTGTTGACACTGCTTGAATCAACATTAAATGAGACAATGTTATCGGTGATATTCTAAAACTTACTTAATATAAAGTTAAGTTTTAAATTCTTGTATTACAATAATTTCAATGAATATGTATTTCAAAACAAATTAAAAGTAAAAAAAAAAATATTATAAATTATAGTTAAGGTAGTACTGGAAGAAAAGACAGAGGAAAAGTAAAAAAATAATAAAATTCAGGTCACAGATGGAAGTAAATAAGATCATGAATAAGACGTGGAAGCTAGCACAAGATGAAAAATATAAGAAAATTTGGAAAACGAGCGATTCAGATGAAGAAGAAATAAAAATTGAAGTAATTACTTAGATAAGCACATGAATAAAACAATCAGAGAAAAGAAAAGACAAGATTCTAATGGAGAGTGTTGGATTAAAGGATGAATCCTAAAAAAAGACAAGGGAATTGGCAGACAAATTGCACATAACTGTGTAGAATGGCAACCTGCCACTGGGTAACAAAGATTGACTGATGTAAACATGAAACCTGCCTTTCAAAATACTGATTAATAATGCCATGAAATACACTGAAGCCATAACTCTTACTACTCACTGGGATTTTGGGGTGTTTGAGGTAGTCAAGCGAAGCAATCATCTTCTTTTGGTTAAAGTTTCCCCGCTTGACATAAATGCAGCCGTGGGCATAAAAGTAGTGTCCATAGAGGGGCATAAGCTGTAAGGTGTCCTTCATCACGTAACGCAAGTGACCCAAGGAGCCACCCCTCAATGATACCATGTCTGCTACCAACCAGTCCACTGTAGAAGTCAAGTGTTAAGGGGAACACTTAAGTCATAAGCCATGGCAACGTTCCACAATGGGTGTTGGATGATTTTAGCAAAATTCAATATTCACTATATAATTTTTAAATTCGTTCATCCACAACTTCAAGAGAAATATACCATATAATTGATGAATTATTAATGAAATTAAGAATTCAATAAAAAATCACCTACAGAATGATTCCCAGAGGTAATAAAGTTTTAATACTTCGGTGTAGAATGAGACAAAAAAAAAAAATCTACATCATTATCTTAATCTTCATGAATAGGAAATTATATCAAATACATCCACTTAAATACATTATTTAGAAATAATTACAAGACAATCCAAAAATCATTGAGACACAATGACACTGCTTATGCACTATTGAAGACCTATTGCAAACCAGTCCATGAACAGTCAATAAACATTTATGCAACTGTTTTGCTGGACTGTCTCATGACTCTCTCAATAGTTGTGATATATTCCATCAACACCGTTGCACATCCACAACATCTTATAACAAGGTAGAAAAATTATCATATTGATGGATTTAACAGCATCCACTATAGTGGCAGTATATGTTGTTGTACCCTTTTGCAAAAATACATCTGCAGAATGTAGAGTGAACAGCCATATGCAGTGTTACAATCTATCTACTATACTGATTTTAGGGTTTTAGACTCGATTATGCTTACATCATCTATCTCATATTAATTCTTAGAAATAGGAGTTGTGGCTGATTAAAATTCAATGCGTCAATAAAATAAATATATATATGAATAGGATCCAACGTAAAAGGTGTGAGGTTGAGAGGAAGGCAAAGAACGGAATGGATGGACCGTGTGAAAAAAGTTGAATGAAAGAGGAATGTCTGTGGAGCAAGAAAGGATGACTGTGCATGACAGAGGTGAATGTTGAGCAGTGGTGAATGCATGATTAATGATGCAGCCTTGACAACCAATGAAGAAGGTTCTCACACATTTGGTGTGACCTTTGGATCATGTCGGGCGTGGGCAGGAAGACGGCAGGAGTTAAATATGGACTCTGTTGTGGATGCGACCCTCGCCCTCATGATTGACCTGACACACAGTGTTTGGGCACGGTGCACTCCTCTTCTCCTATGGAGGCGTAGGGGCTAAGTGAGAGGAGTGTATGTATGTGTGTGCATGGGTGCGTATGTGTGTGCCTTGTCTTGGCTACAACCCTTTAGGGGGATAACAGCCTGGTATATACAGATATGTAGTTAGATAGATAGATAGATGAATAAATATATAATTAAATTCCAATAATGTATGAACACATGAGTTCACCTGTTGACTGATGGTTAGCTAGGTACAGCACACTCTCCTTCTTCTTCAGTGCTTCATGAGCATCACCGTACATCACCACCTGTCACCAATACAACAAATATCAGTAGCTTAACCACCTTAACCAAATATTCATATTAAGTAATAAATCAATGGACTACTGTAATTTGGAATATTCAAAGGTAAAGCTTTATCAATTTACTCAAAATATGAATCTTTTACATATCAATTATTAGTTTACATACAACCAATAGAGTTTTTAAGTTTACTACATAAAGATTTTTTGCAAAATAAATTTACAAGTAATATTATGGGGGTGTTGGAAAGAATATTTCTTTATATGCCATGTTTCCAAGAACTTTTCCAAAAAACACAGTACGCACACAGAAATCCAGTGTATAAATTCAAGAAGGGTGAATTTGAAGGCCAAAAACAAAGAGAAAGCTCAATTACATTTAGTTTACAAAAACTATATACTACTTTTCTGCTTTACAGAAAGGTCATTGCACATTGGATAGCTATGAGGGGAGGAAGAAAGGAAGAGTGGCATAATTTATGTTATGAATTTTTTTCATAACATTCTTTCCTGGATACCTCCTCTCATTTTTGAGAAATCAAGCCTCATCAGTTCCTTTATGTTTCTAAATTTAATTAATTAATTAATTAATTAATCAATGAACTTGAAGATTATAACCAGTTTACTAAAAATGAATATTCGTTGTTACTAACCTCTACCCTGGTGCAAGTTTCGAAGAAGAAGAGAACAAGGCGCTGGTAGAGGGAGTACAGCTTGTCATCACCCCACTGGTATAACCAAGGTGGCAGGGCCAGGCTCACCCCACGCCACACCAGCCACACTCCAAGGTACTCTGGTGCCACACCCACCATCATCACTGACCCTAATGCATACCTGTTACACATACACATTATCACCACTTGAAACACAAACATTATGACTATATCATCCAACTACTACTCTGCCCAAACTCAAAAATTTGTCTCAACTATTACAATGTATGTTTTTCTATTTTAAATCAACAAAATCAATTAATAAAATTTAAAAAAATACATTTTCAAAAATATTGAATGAACAGTCAGCCATATACAAAATGAAACTTCAGTGATGGAAAATGGTTCATAACTGAGCTGCCAGTAAGTTGAAATGACTGAATACTAAGTACAGCAGTGTATAATACAGTGTGAACAAAGATAACACAAATTTGCATAATTCTGCAGGGAGGCTACATGTTACACAAAGATGCACTGCCTAATGCATCCTGACTCTGCTACTAACCATGATGTTCTGAACTTTAATGGCCGTTTGATTAGCACAATAAACAATAATGCAGCCATTTACAAGGCAAATGGCATTAGTTAGACATAATTAAACTCTTCACTTGAGTTTTGAACATTATATATAAGAAAACATAGGTTCAAAGACAAGACAGGTTCATACAACAGAATTAATACAAATACAAACAAGAGTGTATGTAGAGATGTGCATCTTTAGAAGAGATAGGGTGTTAAAAAGTATGAAACAGGTGGTTGAAGTTTGGTTAGTATGATATATGTATGGCTATGTTACGATCCTTACAATTAAGACACCTTGAGGACCCAGTTTTATTGGTGATGACCATTTTATACTAAATTTTTATATTTTCATGTTTAATTTCCATGTTTTGCACTATGACACGCAATTTCATAATGTTTTTATTACTTCTCTTAGAAAGTCAAGAACTGTAGGCAATAGGGTTATGGTGCCTTCAAAATATCCTTTCCAGTTCGTGCCCAGGAGTTGTGTCTGTAGTAAAACAACATCAGACACATAATAAATTATAATCCAATTCATTAAATAGATCTCGTCATCCTGATTATTTTGAATATTAAAGTAGCTTCACAAATAAAATAAATAATGTTAAGGTAAAACATGGAAGGTTTAACACTTTTATGTGAGAACTTAATAATCTTCCATAGTCAAAGTACGGAACACTGACGTATAATATTGTAGGTTAGGTCTGGTAAGGTTATATAAGGTTCAGTTTAGTCAATTAAAATAACAAGGTTAATAGAAAGGAGAAGAATCGTTAAAAAAAAAAAACGCTGGTGGATAAACAAGTGGCCGTTGCGAGGTGAGCCACAGGGCAGGCGGGATGCATGATTCAGTAATATTACTCTTGCCTAGCTAGGGTGTCTAACCAGTTAACTATGGCAACTCTTTTCAAGATGGTGGAACATATTTCTAGCAACTTACTCTGATCTTCTGTGTTGTCAACTGAAGATGCTCAAATTTTGTCTTAAATATAAATTAATGTTTATATAGAAGCACCATCCAATCAAGCCAAAACATCATCCCTCATGACACCGGCACTCAATCCTTCCCTTCTGGACTTTTCTCCTATCTGATGAAATACACGCATGGCCTCATGAACTTCAACTCCCTAAAACGTTCATAATAATTACTCCTCACCTGACACAGCCGACGACCCCCATAGTACAAGGCTTCTCACTGGTTTTAAGTTTTGAGCCTCAGGACCCGTCGTCTGCTCTGACATCTCACGTCTGGCTCATCTCGGCACAAGGACATACCACTTAAAGCATTGTTGGTACCACCTAGCATAACCCATTACTTATACTTCCTTCATGACGTGTGTATAGCGATGATTTACTGGCTACACACATGTCTTTGATAATTAATATGCGTCTCAATGGACTTCCGGATCTCTAACACCATTCACGTGTTGGTTTCAGGTGTTTACTTTCCAGTGTCCACAGGTTCTATTGATGACGGTTATGTAACTCCCTTAATTACATCGCCAAGATTAATAGATTTTACATATATAGTAACTGCAGGTGTCATATATTAGTCTTGTAAGACGCATTTTCATATCCTCATCATTTACATCCGGTAGCATACAGTTATATTGTTCAAATGTCTTTTGTTTCTCGTACATTTGTTGAATTAGTTGAGTAGTATATTTTAGCAAATTATGTAACGTCAAGTTAAACTCTATTATTGTATTTTCAACAGCATAGTTGTAATTTTGTTTTCCATTCTTGAAGATTTACACGTGCATGTAAAGTCAGCTGTTGAATGTGGAGAATCAATTAATCAATGTTGCTTTTGGTGATGAGTGTGCCATCCAAGAATCACCTACCATCTTGGTAACACTTGGTTATTGTATTTCATGTATATTTTCCCCCTAAAGATGATATGTTTTACCACTCACTTCAAACAGTCAATCAGTTTAAGATATCGCTCAAACTATTTAACTGATTCATTAATAGACTATATAATACTATTTGTTGTGACCACATCATTTTCACCGTCTTACTTATGCGACCATGCGTTGGTCGCACCTGACACTGCATTAACACCAACTTTCACATTCTCGTTATCTAATGTGGCACTGCTTTCCCATCCTTCCCCTTCACACGTCACCTAGGTAGCGTACTTACAACACAAATCTTCTCATTGTTTCCAGATTTACTCCTAGGGGCTTCAGTAGCTTTTCAAAAGCAATTGACGATGCCATATTTCACTCGACGACAGGTGGCAGACACCGAGTGGTTGAATGAGTGGTGTGGAGCGAACCGGTACACCTCCTATCTAAGGTGACGGGCGGCAGGCACTGGCAGCTGAGGTCGGGGGCCATGATGATCATTGTGCAGATTGGACGGAAGGCGTTTCAAGGATGCCAGATACTTCCTCAGTTCCTCCTCTCTCTCTCTCTCTCTCTCTCTCTCTCTCTCTCTCTCTCTCTCTCTCTCTCTCTCTCTCTCTCTCTCTCTCTCTCACACCATTATTTGCATAAATTATTTAGATGCAACATTCACCTCCGTTAAACCATCCAAAAGTTGGGTGCAAAAGAAAAGTGAAATCATGTGTTTGATGCGGCCGGACATTTTTTTTTTTTTTGTGTGTGTGTGTGTGTGTGTGTGTGTGTGTGTGTGTGTGTGTATCAGCTTTCTTTAGCTGAAACTAACTGTCCACATCATGTGCGCATCAACAATGGCATCAATGTACGCATACTATATAACCCATCACTTTCCAATGAGTGGTCAGTACATACAGGGCTACAGTCACTTTCCAATGGTCAGTACATAAACAGTCACTTCCCAATGAGTGGACAGTACATAAACAGTCACTTCCCAATGAGTAGTCAGTAGATAAACAGTCACTTTCCAATGGTCAGTACATAAACAGTCACTTTCCAATGGTCAGTACATAAACAGTCACTTCCCAATGAGTGGACAGTACATAAACAGTCACTTCCCAATGAGTGGTCAGTACATAAACAGTCACTTTCCAATGGTCAGTACATAAACAGTCACTTTCCAATGGTCAGTATTTAAACAGTCACTTTCCAATGGTCAGTACATAAACAGTCACTTTCCAATGGTCAGTACCTACATAAACAGTCACTTTCCAATAGTCAGTACCTACATAAAAGCAACAGGTAGAAAGTTCACAAATTATGAAATCCAATTGATCAGTGAAATAAGAAAACAATAGAAAAATATTATAGTAAATATATGCACATGAAATAATAACGTAGCAGCTGTAGCAGCAGAGATTTTTATGCAATTCTCTGTTCCAATTAAAGTTATCAATGATATAAATGACAATATTGGAACAGAGAGTTACTTTTTTTTATGTTTGTTGGTGTTGGCAAAATACAAATATAGAAAAAAGAAAAACAAATGCATGTAATTATAATTCAATAATAAACTATTATCGTAATGCCATATAAAAAAATTAAAAATTAAAATAAGAAACATGTATAAAATTTTGCAAACATTAAAGTAGCCTTACATAAATCGGTAAGGAAATGATAAAAGAAAAGATAATTATATAATTCATAAGACCAACACTTGAACATCCAACAACAGTAGGGAACCCACACTTGAAGAAGAAAAAAATGTTGATAAGATTGAGAAAGTATTAAGAGCAACCACAAGATGAGTGGCTAGCTTGAGAGATCTTTAGCTATGATGAAAGACTTGATAAGCTGCAATTACGAGAAAAAAAAGAGGCGATATGATTATGTCTCGAAGATAGGAAAAATATTGACATCAATGATTAAATGGCATAGACGTTCATCTTCAAGAAGATATAAGAAATTATATAAGGAAAGAAAAAGAATACATATTAGGACACTCAACTTTTCAGATAGGGCGATAAACCAGTTTACCGGCAGAAATCGTATGTACTAAATCATTCAAAGTTGTAGAGACAAAAAATATGACTGGATAGTATGAAAAAAAAACGGCAGATAACGAGCTTGAGTCATTCCTGTAATGAACATATAACGGCAGTGTCGTCCCAAGGTATCTCTGACATTCTACCATAATCATAAGTGTGTACATGTACATGTACAGTACATACGTACATTTATATGTATTTATTTATATCTATCTATCTATCTATCTATATCTATCGATTTATCTATCTATCTATCTATCTATATCTATATATATATATATATATATATATATATATATATATATATATATATATATATATATATATATATACAGATAGATAGATCGATAGATATAGATAGATAGATAGATAGATAGACATAAATAAATAGATAGATAGCTAGATAGATAGATACGTTTGATATTATGGTAATGAACTATACAACTGATAAACTTTTGAATCAGATTGGGGAATCCAAGAGATAAGAGTACCGGAAATTGAGGAGTGTTAAGGCATGGGACTTACCCATCCGTGAGTGAGAGTGGACGAATACGATATATGACAATAGCTATGGAAATTGTATACAACTTTCCAACGAACACACAAGTCCTGTATGATAACTATTGGGTCAAACTTACACATGCAATTCAATCAATTGTCCATCCATTCCATTCATGGGCTCCCTCGATTCTCTTCACCTCACACTTTTCATAGAAGATCTATTTACCGTATTCACCAATCGTTTCTCATTTGTTCTTTCCAAATGCCCAAATCATAGCAACACCCCCTGCCAATTTTCTCACAACACTAGTTCTGCGCATTTCCTCATTTCTCATTCGATGTATACGTGTTACATAATTATTGAACACCTGATCGCCATTATATTCAATTTATTTCTCTCTGTTACTCCCATATGCTTTGTTTCAGCCCTATTCAGCGTAATTGGCTTACAACTACTCCCTCTTATAAGCTTTTCTTTGCATTAATTCAAAACGATCTACATCTTAACATTCTGTTAATTCCTCCTCACATTTTGCCTAATTCATTCATCATAGATTTAACTTTTACATCTATTATTCCGTCCACAGCAACATGTGAACCTAAGTACTTAAAACTTTATACTTAAAGCAACTTAGCATTTGTAATTACATTCATTTTCCTACCGTCCTCATACACGACGTTACTTTAACTTTATTCTGTTTCACTTCCAATATCCCTTTCAAACTCCTCTACCATGCATACTGCTTCAAATTATCCTTGTAATTGATTTTTAAACCATAAACATTCACTAGATTCAAACCTTTAAGTAACGTTGTCGTATTTACCTCCCTTGTAACTTCTTCCATATAATCTTAAACAACCAATGTGACAATACGCATCCCTGATACAGCTCTATTTCAATTTCTAACACATGTACGTACATACTACTATTTACATAAAATAACTTATCTCTCCATTTCATGATGTTCCACCTATCCCATCAATCTCAAAGCAGTCTACAATACCTCCTTAATTACCACTTTTGTCATGCACATTCTATAAATCCATGAACGACCAAAACGTGGAATTTTTTCCTACACATCTATTTAACAGCAGACACTTCAGCTGAGGTCATATTTCTTTTTATGGAAATGAGAGCCTTACTTTACACACACACACACACACACACACACACACACACACACACACACACATACACACACTAGATAGACAGAAGATATCTTGATGTTGATATCAACGCGAATCAGTCAGTCAGTCAACTAACTGTTTGTTTAGGCACGCTCGCCTCGGATGCGGCGGGCAAGCTGGATGTATGTCCTTTGGCATGATAGTGACGCGCTTGGCATGGATAGCGCAAAGGTTTGTGTCCTCAAATAGACCCACAA
>JAXIVD010001180.1:55000-82500 GCA_036785275.1 Cancer borealis
ACTGGTCATATCTGTTTTTAGACATAT
This sequence comes from Cancer borealis, assembly GCA_036785275.1. NCBI lineage: Eukaryota > Metazoa > Arthropoda > Malacostraca > Decapoda > Cancridae > Cancer > Cancer borealis. Next base: position 55,028 of record JAXIVD010001180.1, read on the forward strand.
TAACTGTGGTACTTTTTACTACATTTTTATTGAGACTTCCATTTGTCCATGCTTATATTATGGTTATTATTCATCTTCACAACAAGTAATGCCTCAAAAGAGTAAAATGAACTAAGACAAATTTTAAATGGAAGAAGAAAATAGGAATTGAGAATAAAGGAAACATTTACCCAAACTTACTCCTTTCTGAAATTGATCATCCTGTTACCATCTTTACATTCATTTGGTTGAAATCAGTTGCATTTTTTATAGTCTCTTTCATCAAATGTTCAAGTTTGTGTTCTTGTAATCTTCTATTGTAGGTGTGGAAATAATTATTGAGATATAATTTTTCATATTTTGGAACATGAAAGTGTAGAACTTGTCATTCAACCTTAGGCTATAAACTTATCAATCACCCTTCGTGAATCTGGACCACCTCTCAAACAGCAGGCCAGTCAATCTTGTTATATGCTGTCTCAAAACTCACAAGTCGCTTAGATTTTTTTTTTCTTGAAAATTTTCACAGCAAAATATCAGATTATTTCTAATTAACACATAACCCTTCCAATATCCATCTGGTTTTTCCCAATTCTTGCCTATCTTTGGGTATCTTACTTTGTTCCTATATCACATTTCCTCCATGTTTTACCAACTGCTTCAGCACACTGACTTCCATTCTTAGGTAATTATGATGTAATCACATGTATCAATTCAACTTTGTGCTTCATTTGTTTTTAAGACTATTTCTCCTATCAGCATTCTTATATTACGTAACTTATTGTGTTTCTTTGCCTGTACAGAGGTTGTGGTGGGTTGTCCTCAGTGCTACCTCATGTACAGCAGAGAACACATGCCAGCAAATATTGGTATTGCTGCACAGAACTGTTACAAGGTAAGACTGGTGAAAAAGTAGAGGAATGATACCCACTGAAATGGGAGATTGTATACTACTATTAAATCTAAATTTCCTGTAAGTTTTCAACAAGTTTTCTTTTTATGGGTCAGACACTATAATTACTATGATTATTGTAATAATATTACAAACTTTGGTATGTTTTTTTCTTTCAGACAGCTAAAGGGGCATTCACTGGAGAAATTTCTCCTGCTATGATCAAGGACTGTGGTTGTGAATGGGTTATCCTTGGACACTCTGAGCGCAGGAATGTCTTCGGGGAGCCAGACCAGCTGATTAGTGAGAAAGTTGGCCATGCTCTGGAAGCTGGACTAAAGGTAATTAAGTATGGTTGAGTCCTGGTTTTGTTATATTGAAGCTATAGTGTCATGATAATAGCCATAGATATTTTCCTGTGAGCAAAAGTAGTCTTGGCTACCACTCATTCATGGGAGTGGTAAAAGAAATATTTGATTAAATAATCCCTCCAAACTAGGTAACCTTATACCAGCGTTTCTTAACCTTTTCTGACCTCAGCACCCGGGTAGTGGGGTGTAGGCAGTCCAGCACCCCCTAACTTTGGCTAACATCATGTTACTACAAGGATAAAATAAAGTGAAGTGCAGTACTGCATGATCCTTTATTTTGTTCGTTCTCCAAAACAAAAACATTAAGGATGCCAGTCCTATTGGCAAAAGCAATAAGAAAAACCAAAAGAAATTAAAGAATATGGACAAACTCAATCAAACATACATCGCAGGGTAATCAAACATACACTCTTCAATGCGATTTTTGCTGTTGCTTATGTGACACTAGTTTCTCTAATCGAGGTTTTGTGTTGGCTAAAGCCACCCTCTTATCGTGGAGCAGCCCACCTTGAAGGCGGTTCTGGATGATTGTTTTGATCAGGAGCATGGTGGAGAATGCCTTCTCACACAAGTAGATAGTTGGAAATGGAATGATCTTCTCCAGCACTGCCTTCCCCCGTTCAGGGTATGTTACCAACTGATCACACCAAAAACCAGACGGTGGTAATGTACGGAATTTTCTCTGACAACCCTGGTTCACCTGCAGATCAACAAGCTCTTCCTTCAGGTTGTCAGCATCACTCATGTCTGCTGAATCCATTCTGGAAATGTTTGATCCTTGGGAAAGTACTTTGCCGTGGTGGTCTCAAGGTGTGAGAGGTGAGCAACAACATTTTCTACAAGCATGGAGCTGATTGCTTCTACCTTCTCTGTACAAAGAATATTGCTAGCAAACATGCCTTGCATGGACAAGTTAAGGTCATTCAAATGGCTGAAAATATCTGCCAGATAGGAGAGAGAGGATAAACGTTTCGTTCTCAAATTTTTCAGCAAAGTTACTCTGATACTCTCAGAGAAATATTGCAATCTCATCATTCAGCTCTGCAATACGAGTCAGGATTTTTCCATGGGAGAGCCACCGCACTTCTGTGTGGAAGAGAAGAACTTGCTGTTCACTTCCCATCTCTCACAAAATAACTTGAACACTCTGTGGTTTAAAGGACGACTCCGGATGAAATTCACAACTTGAACACAAATAGACTGAACTTCTTTGAGGTGAGGCAGCAACGTCTTTGCCACCAAAGCATGGCGATGGAGAACACAATGCTTCACAATAATATCTGGTACCCTCCTGAAGAGTCTGGTCCAAGATGTTGCAGCTCATCTCTGCAACTCTCCCTGCGATGACATCATTAGACAGAGGCACGTCCTTCATCTTCTTGGCTGCCTCTGTTCCCAGGACCAGTTCCACCATCCGAATGGCGCATGGCTTAATCAGGTTTTCCGGAGCTGAATGCGAAGCCTTCATCCTGATACACTGGTATACCACCTCATAGGAAACTTGTAGAAGTGGTTTCTGCACTGACTTGAAAACAAATTGGGTTAGTGTACCTTTGTGGTCATATCTAGCCCTCTTAGCCTGCAGAGCCTCGAGAGTCTGTTCATGTTCTGCAGCTGGATGTTTTGCCTGGTGTTCTCGGAGTCTAGCAGGTTTCAAATTGGAGTTGCAAATAATGAAATGGCAGGTCATGCATTGTGCCCGGTCTGGTCCTCCACGATTGCCCAGGAGTGCAGTGAAGCCATACATGACATACTCGTCACTCCATTTGCGCGTCTTCGACATTGCAGAATCACACAAACCTGTGCAAAAAACAAAGGGGCTGGGAGAAAAAAATACCAGTACATGGCACTGTCTATATGTGGCTGCACGGGCACAGGAAAGGCACAGCAACTCACAAAGGTGAGTTAGCAGGGAACCACACTCCGGCCAGGCGACGCACCTCCCCCCTCTGTCCTCTGTAACTCACTGCTCACTGCCTGTCGCTTAACCTGTATGAGACGCGTCCGTTCACTTCTCTGTTTTCTCTCTCACACCCATACTGCACAAAATCACAATTTCACACAGACATACACACGTACACATACACATTTGTAACAATATAAAAGCCTTTATTCTCAGACCTCTATTACCCACTCAAATTAACCAAATTACCCATAGGTTGGGAACCACTGATTAAGAGCAAATGAGGAAGAATTGATTCCAATTAATTTTTTTTACTTCTCAGGTAATTCCCTGCATTGGTGAAAAGCTTGATGAACGTGAGAGCAACCGCACTGAAGAAGTAGTGTTTGCCCAGATGAAGGCTTTGGTGCCCAACATCACAGACTGGTCAAGGGTAGTGATTGCTTATGAACCTGTGTGGGCCATTGGAACTGGGAAGACTGCATCTCCTGAGCAGGTTTGTATTTGATGTTACCATTCATAGTAGTCAGTTACTGCATTACTTACTTCTATAATTTGATTGAATTGTTTGGGTTTCTAGCACTAAGGCAACAATTAAATGTGGCATTGATCACCTCTAGAAGAGTAGCTACAAAATGCCTATTTTAAAAAATTCCATTATTTCTTATTGAATAAGGGATAACCTAGACTCAAATTACCCAATGACTCTGTTTCTCAGCCTTCCAGACAGTTGTTCCCTTTTTAGCAGTACTCAAATACTAGTCATTCACCATCCTCATCTTTTGGATGTTCTGTATCTCAAGTCTTGTTAAATGGTTTAAAAGAACCTAGATAATATGTATCATCTCTCTTCTCCAAATCATAGCTCAATCTAGAGGCCTCACCTTCCTTTGTATGAAGCATGCATCTCATGGTGATTCAGCTTACAAAACTCTTGAATAGGGTTGAACAGAGGGTATTTCTCTCAATTCTCTGTCCTCTATCTGACTGTCTTCAATCTTTAAAATGCCCACCTCATTGTTGCTTTTCTTGTGGTCTTCTGAACTTACTAACTTCATGTTAAATGCATCACAAGACTTCCCATTTCCTCTCATTCCAGTTCTGTGTTTTGCACTAATGCAAGTGTTAAAAAGTATTTTCATTCCTTTTTTTCTTATACTAGTACACTCAGGAACTGTCTATATTACTCTATTTTCACATTCTTATAACCTGAACCATAGACTACACTATATGCCTGAACTTATTTCAGAGGGAAACATTTGGAGAGATACTTTTTCTGACAGGCTTTTTTTTCTAGAATTTTTGTACTTGCATGAAACACAAAACATGAGTTTTCACAGTAATTCAGATGAACAGGACATCATAATATGTCACATACTATACATCATTAAATCATTACAGGCCCAAGATGTCCATGCCAAGCTCCGCAAGTGGCTGCGGGACAATGTGAGCGCCCAGGTTGCAGACTCCACCCGCATCATCTATGGAGGATCCGTTTCTGCTGGCAACTGCAAGCAGCTGGCCAAGACAGGAGACATTGATGGTTTCCTTGTGGGTGGTGCTTCCCTCAAACCTGACTTTGTTCAGATCATTAATGCCCGTGCTTAAGTCTTTAAGTACATGCGGTCTTCACTTACCTGTACTATAGAATCCTGTTTCAGTCTATTGGATACTGCCTGATACATTTCTTCCTGTAAGTGTCTGTAGTATTATTAACTCTTGTCTCAATATAGTCTGTCAGTCAGTGACTGAGGTCTTTATTAACAAGGTGAACGATTTTCCAGCTTTTATAATCCAAATTGATCAAGTACAGTTTCTTTATTGCATGCTGAGGTGGTCTTTTATTTCTTGCTTTTGCCCTTTTGATGAAATCCCATGAATCTTCACCATCTGGGCACAAGTTATGTTGGTACTATTCTGTAGAGGTGGAAGTATGTGGATCACTCAGCTTTATGTAGGCTGTCCATATCTTCTCCTACGTGATCCCTGATTACTTTTCCAAAGTATGTCTGGAGAGCATTGATTACATCATCCATCAGCTTCCCTTGGCTGCCAAGACAAGACTTACTCCATCCCTGTCTTCATCACTTTGGTTACGTTTGTTTTCTTGTTCACTTTCCCCAGTCTTGCCCCCATCCTCTAACTGATGTGATTGACACATTCCTCCTTAGTCACCATCACATCCTGGTAGGGGCCATGGCTGTCATTTAATGCACCCACTGCTGTAAAGACCCTTGAATTGCCATCCCCGATGAAAGTCTTGTATCTGAAATTGAAGCAAAGCGAGTGACCCCACAGCTGCACGGCCTCCTTTGCTTCCATCGCTCCACTCTTTGTGAAATTCTTGTGGCACTTGTGTTCTATGCTTTTCCATCATTCATACTACAGCCAGTGGGACATGCCCATGAACTTGGGCATTTAAATTTGCCAACTCAAAATCTCTGGTAAACTGTTGCTAGAGTGTTTTACTCAATTTTGATAATTTTCAAATATATTTGTAAAAATCCATGCCAAACTCTCTCCTTAAACCATTACATATTCCATAAGCATATTGTGTTTTTTTTACAACTGGATATTTTTTCTACTAGAAATATTTTGGCAATGCAAGAAAAATATTTGGCTGTCTAGTCTGAGAATCAAAGTTGTTATTGAAGCCAAGATGTGATAAAAGGTCATGACATATATAATAATGTGTAATGGATGAATGATCAATTATTGTGAACTTGAGATGTATCTCTGACTTTCTAAGCCAAGATAATTTACATGTTTGAAATGTATGGTGTTTTTGCTTTTAAGATTGAGAATCCTATAAAACATTTAATTTTGCTGGGTGAATGGTTAGAATAGTAATGCTTAAGATTAAATTATAAAAGACATTGGTATTAGGTCACTAACTCTATGATTGGCTTTACAGTTTATTTGACATCACATTGTGCACCTTGTAGCCTATTGCACAAGTAATTAAAAATAAACTTGTTTCAGACTTTGTAATATAATATCCTTTCGATGTAAAAGGCTGAGAAACACTATATTATGCCAGCAGTCATTGTTAAAAAATAAGCACAAGTTAAACCACAAATAGTGACGGCTTCAGGTTTGCATTCATGTACACATACTCTAAATAGCAATCACACTGCGACTGTCATTATGATGATACCTATGAAATAACAACAATGAATATAAAATTTACTCAAATAAAAAGAGCATCAACCAGTCACATAAAAACCCATTCATTACCTTGGCTCATCTAATGTTGCAGTTCATATATGCATGTATTTTCACTTATAAAAATAAATGGATTTAGATTCATGTAAAAATGGAATGTAGAGATCAAGTACCATGACATCACAGATGAGATTCAAATTGGAAGCTATTTCTTATATTTACTAACACTAAGACACTTAATTTCTTTCATAAAGGCAAAATATGAATGCATATCTGCTTTTAATCATATCAAAAGAAATATGCAAATCAAAGGACTAAGAGTTTTCCACTCCTATATCATTAACAAGAATTGTGACCATGAAAAGCAGCAGCTTTTATTAATATCCTGTAAAACAAAGAAAACTGTGACCTTTGCTTGAGGAAGAAAACATCCGTATGGTTTGATACCATGCTTGCTAAGCTCTACCACCAGACTTTGTAGTCACATCTGTATTAAACAGTTTCCTGAGAAAGTACACCTGGAAGGTACCTGCTATCACAATGGCCATACACTGCAGTATGGACCAATACTGAACATAGGCATTGTTGCTGATGAGTAACTGGTAGTCCCGGGATTCCTTGGCTCTTGCTTGACTTTGGAAGAGTAGAATGTCGTGTATACGCTGATCGACGCCTTTTATTGAGTGCTGCAAATTATAAGAAATGCTTGCAATATAAGCTTATAAGGAAAGGTACAATGAACATTCATTTACTACTATGTCAGCTTAATAATAAGGCATAAATGTATCCAACTTTGTGCTCCTAATCACTGACCAATTACCACCACTCCAGTCAAATTTGGTATCCTGTCCAATTCAGTATCTCACTAATCAATGTTGGACATCTTATTTAAATTACAACACAAGGATATGAAATGTATGAAGCATGTAAATATGGGACCTATTTTGCTTCATTGTCATTTTGTTCATGGTTGGTGGCGACAAAATTTTTATAAATCTGCCGCTCATTTATCCGTCACTTCTGCTATGACCTTGTCTAATATTTCCACACACAATTATATGTCCACTGCTGTAGTGGGCAAGGGCTTTTGTGATCTGAGACTAGAGCCCATTGTGAGGAGGAAGTGTCTTTGTGGCACTGCCCTCCTTTCTCAAACTCTAGACTTGTCCCTCAACTATGCAGGGCTAAAACTTGGGGGAGAGGGATTGTCTAAACTCTGAACCCAACTACACTCATCCCTCGGTTTAACGGACTAAAAGGGGAGAGCATCAGTCCGATAATGCCGATTGTCCGTTAGTACCGATAATCGGAATCTACGGTATGAATACCCAGGTTACGGCTAATATTAACTATTACGTTACGCAAGACAGAGTAATAAATACAGTACTGTACTTTTAATCAAGCACAATATCCAATCTAATAGTGTAAAATACCTGTACACTGTAAATATACACTGTAATATAGTAAATCAACAATTTTAATTGAAAATCAGACATCACTTTCCAACATTTTGATCAGCTCAAACTTGTGCTACAGTTAAATTCACCCTTTTCCTCTTTTCTACTTTTCCTCCAGATGACATGGTTGTAGAAAATTATGATAATTTGAGCACAAGGTCAAAAACCATGGAACAATGAGCTACACGTGTTGTTGCACTGCTGACTATCCGGTGTTGCCACATCTCCATCCGTACCGCGGGACTTTCAAATTGTCCGTTGCTTCCGAAATCCGTTAAAGCGAGGTCCGTTAAACCGAGGTATGAGTGTATCTCACATCTACAATTATGATTAGGATGACTTAACTGCTGCACCTACATATCACCTCGCCTCAACTTCAGGCAAATGTTTCCTCAATTATCTTAATTTCTTGGGTTTTACATTTATATAATGTATTACCATTTTTTTTATCTACTCCTACATTAGTCCATTGACTCTACAAAACTTTTCCATTCCTGTATTACAACTGTCTTTATTACCTAAAAATTAGTATACAATTTATTCTATAAGCCATGTCAAACAACTAACTTAGATACTTACTGTGAAGTTTGTAACACTGATGTCTAGGTCCTCCAGTTCTTGTGTATACTTTTCCCATAAGTCATACCTGCAAATGCAAGATGTCTAGATATTGCACTCTTAAAGAATGGTGATGACCAACCACCTAAACACATTCACACCTTTTGATCAACACTCCTCTACTCCTACAACATATGAATGTCAACACTTTCACTACACTTCATGGGAATGGAATGTATGTTTACTTATGACATAGTTTATTTAATGTTTTTTGTGTGTGTAATTTATGATATAGATCCATTGGATTATCTAACACAGAAATGACTTACTGCAAATTAATTTTGTGCAATATCAAGGCATTCATCCAAAACCATTATTTACCTGAATGTGGTTATATATAAGTTGATGAGTTTGGCAGCAAAGCGAGAAAATTGATTATCAATGCACACAGCATAGTAGCCACCAGTCTGGGACACTTCTTCATACTCTGATGATTGCTTCCATGTGTACGGATGAACAATCTCTCCTTTTGGATTGCGTACAGCCATGCCAGCCATCCCATCACCTCCTTTTAGGACCTGGTACATTGGTGAAGGAATTGAAGGACTGGTTAGTAGAAATATATACATATATACCCAGCTCATATCCCCCTTAAAGGTGAGTAGCAGAGACAAGGTATCTACATACATCCCCATGTATTCCCTCGCACATTTGTCTCTAACCCTCTAGGGGAGAAGGAACCAATTCTCACCATACAACACTGTGTGAGGGTCAGCCTTACAGCATAATTAGTGATTTCTGCAGCAAGGTTCGACAGAAGAACTGGTTTGTACCTGCCACATCAAATTAGTTTGATTTCCTTCCCCACACCTGACCTAATGAGGTCAGGTACAGTATAACTTCCCGTCAAGGCTTCTACATAATAATAATAATAGTACAGTATCAGCGGCCATAGTGGAAGAAATCTAGTACTAGTTGTGAGTGGTAGTAGTAGTGGGATGGCAAAAGTATTATCATTATTTAGTAGCAGCAGATGTTATTGTAACAACTATAGTAGAATTATACAGTATGTAATAGTAGTAGTAGTAACATACAACTTATATATGTAGCTTAATAGAACTGTACAAACAAAAAAGAGCAGTTTTATTACTCAACATTGCTTTTAATTTTTTTTCTCTTCTGGTGATTTATACCTTCCAATAACAAGACATTACTGTCATTCCAGTAAAGGATAAAAAAGTAAAATTGTAAGTATATATAATTCGTTGTGAAGAGAAAAAGAGCATGCAGTTGTCCATATATACTCTTCAAAGAGAAGGGATGGGTATTTTTACAGAATATATATATACGTATATAAATATCAGATTGATTCCGATTTTGCGGATATCTATTAATTTATATATTCATTTATTTCTTCATTAATCTTATCTACAAAGTTGAGTTTTCTTCATTAATCTTATCTATAAAGTTGAGTAAGTAACAGTCATTCTTTTCACTTGTGGTTACTGAATATAGAGTCAAGTTATTGGATTACCATTAATCATAAGAGTGTGTGATGTTATCCATCTCACCTGCATGTTCACGTAGATGGTGGCTGACGGGTGCACATATTGGTAGTAACAATCCTCTTTTCCGGCATCAATATGTACTTTGTACTCCATGGCTATTCCGGGAGCATTGTCAAAGGCCCAATCCTCCATAGCGGTCCCAGTGAGAATGAATAGGAGGAAAGACACACCCACATATGTCCATCGTGGTGCCATTCCTTCGGCAGCCGGAGTGCGGGGAAAGTTGTTGACAGTTTTGACACCTGTGGACTCACCTGCCGCTAGTGTGTTGGGTCTGGGAACTTTATTCACTCATTTTACACCCTAGGAAGCAAAATAAATTATTTTCAACACTATTCTGAATAAAATATTAAGTAGTAGTTAGATATAACAAGTTTTTTTGTTATTAATACAAGTTTGGTGTAGGTAGGTAGTACGTGTAAGTAGTGCTTCTGAATCTGTAAACAATATTGAGGCAGCTAAGGTAACAATCTTGTTTTGTACTTAAATAAGGGCATCAGTAAAAAGTTTATAAATATATAACTGTATATTCAATCATTATAACACACAGTAACAAATATTTACAGGTTTACCTACTTACACATTTGATAATCAAGTCATCTTGGATATATCCACAGAGTTATAGACTAACTTTGCTGATATACATTGAATGTTCAACATTTTAAACATTGTATTACAGTTGCTTTATAGTATAATGTACTAAAGAAATGTTAGGATGTGGTAGCGTGTCTTTAAATTCAGTGTGACCATCTATTTAAAATCAAACTCGTGAAATTATCGAAGCTGCATTGAAATATAACATGTACTTACTCTGTTTAGTATATGTTTGCATAGTTTCTGCACATGTTAGTATGAACTATGAAGACAGATACAAATATGAGATCCCATGCACTGTGATTTGTTTACCATGTGTCAACTTGTCCAGTTACCAATACCATACCCAGCTTTTCTGTCTACTACACAAACGCTGTCCTTATTTTTTTTTGTTTTCAAACCTTTTACGTACTTTAGACTAGAGCCACGCGACTTTTGTTGGATGACCTTACCGAATTTTATTAATTTACTTTCATTCATGTACATGGCAGACAAGTAAGACGGGTATTTAGACGCATCAAACTTAAGCTACACACACATTCATTATACATTACACATGTCACCAACACTCGTACACAAAACGCACCGTAACACTGCAGTACACAATACTGGAATGGTGCTGACCATACAACACTATTGAATTACATTGGAGGACCCTTTGATAATGCAGACTAAGGGCAGACCACAGTATAAAAAAAGAGTTTTCTACAATGGGAGACAGACCATTTGGACTTAGCCATAACGCTTGCCTCCACTTTCTTAAGGTGGCTGAGAACTCTTCACCTTCCTTGTAGTTCCACCTAGACAGACAACATAGAATTATAAAGTTACTGCTGCACTCTTGCCTCTAAACACCATAAGTTAGGCTAGTTCTCCATAGACCCACCCTTATAATCTTGAGAACTTTATTTTTCTATGAAGATTTCTTGGATCTGAACACCCATCTAAAACAAAACACTAACATCATTTTGAATTTTCAGAGCATTTCATCAGTGCAGGGACCGCTACAAGCTCCTGTAATCACAAAGAAGATTATTCCTATGCACTAAAAATAGAAGTAGAATGTCATCTGCCATGAAGATATATACTCTTGCGTGTCCCAAATCAGAACTGCAGCTTCATGTAACTCTTCAGTGTGGTCAGTCATTCCGGTAAGAATTTGTGTAAGGGCTTCCAGATGTATTGTTGTGGTCTGTCTATGCTTACTTTAAAGTGTTTGCCTGCTTATAAATGGTAAGATGCAAGGAACCTAATACTCATAGGTATGTAAATCATGGAGGACAATGATGGAGTCGTATTGGCAGCAAGAAATTTCAATCTGGTCGTGTCCAATATACATTAACAATTTTTCTAGTAGCTATATCTGATTTGGTGTGGTGGTCAGAATTAGGTTTAAGGATAGAATGTGCACATGATGTGTATTCATAAACAATTAATAGTATCTCATTCTAGTTAAAAAGAAATGGTGAAGACTCTTATTAAGGAATCTTTACCTTGTATTCTTACACGTGGTGGTTAGTACCCAAGCAAGGCAGGCATGTTTGTATTTAGCAAAGAGATAGTTTATACAGTTATCTTTAAATTGAATGGTGCTAAAGAATTCTTGGGTTAGTAAGTATTTTCCCTTTGTGTTACCCCTCGTGACATAATTTAGCAGCCCAGATTAGGGTTTAAGGAATAGTGGGCATGGTAGCTTTTTATATAATATAGTATTCTTACTATACTTTCACGCAAGGAAAAAAAATATTCAAGGGAAAAAATTGTATGGACTGAGTATTTCTACCATTAATCAAAGATCTAACTTGGTCTCTTTTCAGGTGGCGAGAAATCATCCCAGGGAAGTGGCGAGGAGTCATTGGACACAAAGTGTGGACCCTCACCCAAGATGACTCACACATACACTACTCCACTCACCCTGCAGCCATGGAGGAGGCAAAGTGCACCAAACCAAAACTTAAACGAAAGATAAAGCGGAAAAATACAATATATGTGGGTCAAGAAAAATCAGAGGCTGTGCTGAAAGACTATTTTCGATTAGACTTTTCCCTTGAAAAACTGTATAATGACTGGAAAAATGCAGATTCAAATTTCAGATCAGTGTGTTCTGAGTTTGCAGGTGTTCGCATGCTGAATCAAGACCCAGTTGAAAATGTATTTTCATTTATATGTTCTTCAAACAATAATATTAAAAGGTGGGTGGGTAGGTGAGAGTGTGTATGCATGCCTTGTCTCGTCCCCTTTTAGAGGATAACAGATAGGGTTTGAGAAAAAATTTAATCTCCCCTTCCCCTCATGTTGGCCCTCTCCCTTAGGTGCAACATTTTATCCAAGATGATTATAATGGATTATTCTTATGAAGACACATTATTTGTTATTGCAATTGCTATTACATTCATACAATTCATAGACCAAAAACTCTTCAATGAAAGTCACATTTGCTAGTGATGATGCAAAAGATTATGAATAGGTGTCGGAGAATGTGTTAGAATAGTTTTATTTAGTTGTCACCTAACAGGTACTAATTTGTTTGGAAGACTTTTGTACTAGTAATGATTAATTCTGACCTTATCAGTAAAAGTTTCAAAAGAAACTTGAGTTTAGAACTGATGATCATAAAATTAGAAATTTATCAATCTATCTATCTTTATACCTGACTCATGTCCCCATCATTTCCAGAATCTCCATGCTTGTGGAGCGACTGTGTCAGTTGTATGGCAGTGAGGTTAGCACTCTTGATGGCACTACCTGGCACTCCTTCCCCACAGTATCTTCCCTGGCAGCTGATGGTGTGGAAGAAACACTCAGGGAACAAGGATTTGGTTACAGGTAACACATGGGGACTTTTTTTTTTGCTTTTAAGCCTTGGAGTAGAAGTGTAATTCATCCCATATCCAGACATCCATTTTCTATACCTCACCAATATCCAGATTAGTTTTTTTTTCTTCATGTCACCAAGGACAAGATGCAATGATGTTGGGAATCTGGAATGTGTATGCCGCTGGTTGATACTAAATGACTGAGCACACTCTTTGTATTCACTTACCCACGAGTGTGCTGAAAGGTGAATGGTACCTGTGGTGGCTGTAGTTAAAATTAAAGTTAAAGTTGCATGGGTTTCAGTTCCGGTATCCATCTATGAAGATGCTCTCCAGAACGTCAGCCAGGCAAGCCCAACCCCCCACTGTGGTGCCCGACCACAGCAGTTCCTCCCCAGTAAACAGCTTAAGCATTACAAGCCCGGGCGGGGACTCGATCTGCCGACCAAGCGAATGCAAGACCAGCACGCTACCACTGTACTAGTTGCAGGATTATCAGGGAGTTCAGGCCTTTTACTATCTCCAATCTTTATCTCATTTTATTTCCACTCAGGTTATTGGTTTCCCTTTGCCTCTCAAATGCCTTCGCCTCAGTGTGATGGAATACTAACATCAGTAAATATTTTCTGGGTAATCTTCTGTATCACACATATCTCTTTACTCCACTTATCTGGACCCCTGTGTTTCCATCATGGCCGAGGACGCATTGCTCTGGATGTGGGAGGGATTACTGTACTACTTTAAGTATTTTGCATATCTTGAATGCAATTTACATTATCAGTTAATATGTAGACATTGTGACAGGTATGAATGGGTGGTGGTGAAGGAAACATGGCCTGAGACGAGTTCTTCATTCCTGACTAGTTTCACACTTCTGGCAGATTATCCTCTGAAGAAGTGAGAAGTGTGAGACTAATTAGGAATAAAGTATGTATACTCATCTCAGCCCTTGTTTCCTTCATCACCAGCTACCCATCATGGATCTGAAAAGGCCTGAGGTATATTAGTACTCAATTGACTTTAAATTGAAATTCAGTTCAAATATTATCTATGGCAGTATATAACAATACATTAGTTTCATAAATCAGTATAAAAAATGTAATTATTTAACATATACTAATCTTATTTGTCACATTTTAAGGTTTGCTAAATGTAAGTCTTTAACATCATAGATTACAAACTTTTCCTGGACTTAAACCTTGATAGCAACATGGGACATCTGCTTTTGATATTTTTTTCTTGGGGGGAGTAAGGATAAATAAGGTGGCATCTTAATAAAGTTACTGTTTTATACTTTACATTATATTAAAAACACTTTTATTTGCTTTTTGTTATAACTATGTAATACGTACAAGATGGTTTAGTCACCTGAAGAGAATGAGTGAAAGTGAAGTGACAAGAAAGTTATACAAGAATGGAATAAATGCTGGGAATGTGAGAGTATTTGCCCCTGAAATGCAGGAGGACAATGTTGGAGTAGTATGTAAGAGAGAGGACTGAAGTGTGCACGTACAGGTTTACAGACCAGTTCAGAGGGAAACTTTTGTAGCCTTTAAAGCAATTTCTAAGATTTGGCACCTGGCTATACTAGGCTGGACTTCTAATTTAGTGTAAAAGATTGTAATGGTGGTTTGCATGGCAGTAAGACTCGGTAGTGTAGCTTTTTAATGTGCTTTGTAATTCACAGAGCCAAATTCATCCATAAATCAGCCCAGATGATAATGAAGAGAGGGGGTGAGGCTTGGCTTCACTCACTGAGGTCATTGTCATATGAAGATTGTCATGCTCAGTTGGTAACCCTCCATGGTATTGGTGCAAAAGTAAGATGTTTATAGATTTAACTCATAATTTGAATTCCTCATCTTATGTTAGATATAACTGTAGTTTATTATTGTTCAGGTTTAATTATGCAGTGTGCCTTCACATTTAGCAGAGCTCAGAGTGTTTAAAATCACAATTTGCTTTAAGGTAGAATATGCATGAGGATATGTATGGTAAAAGCAGAGAAAGTGATATTTCCCACAGAAAACATTTTATCATTTATTTTTATCTATCATTACATTTTATTTGGGCCCCATTTGTGTGACTGACCATATGTGTAGTGTTGGTGGGGTGCCCTTCTCTTCTCCTCTAGGGGCTAAGTGAGAGGAGTGTATGCAATTTGTGTGTGTGTGTGTGTGTGTGTGCACCTTGTTTTGGCTACCACCTTGCGGGGGATGTTGGCCTGGTATATAGAAAGATCGACATTTTATGTGTGAGTTTTTATTCTTTGTTGTATAATTTTTAGGTGAGTGATTGTATCTGCCTGATGTCCATGGGTCACCTGAGTGCCATCCCAGTGGACACACACGTGTTCCAGATTGCAGCAAGGGACTACCTACCTCACCTGAAGTCCTGCAAGACCCTGACACAGAAAGTGTACCATGAAATAGCTGAACACTTCCGCTTGGTGTTTGGTGAATATGCTGGATGGGCCCATTCTGTAAGTTGTGAATGTATTTTTTCTAAGTATTTAATATGTCAGTGAAGGCTGACATTCTCTACTTTACACTTTCTTTTAATATTTTTCACAATTTTTACCATGAAGAAAATTGGACTTGAAATGTACTCAATATTGTTTATTTTTCCTAGCACAAAGAACACTGAAAGTTCATATTAGCCCTGAAATGTAACGTCTGTGTCTGTTATTGTAAGCAAGAATCATATAGTTTTGGTGATGGTTGTGTATGAAAAAGTAAACTAAACGAGATACATAAAAACTCATATGAATAGTTAAGGAACTTATTACAGAGTTCCACAGCTGTGAATTATGTATATACTGTTTATCTTTCTCTCTTGAGAGATTGAGAAATGCAAAATTATTCAAAATGATTTATCCTGATTTAAACATTAACAGTACAAGACACATTTCTCTCAGCCCCCTATAACACCTTCCACAGCTGAAATGATTTAGTTTAATGGTCTTATTTGTATTCTAAAAGAGGAAGGAAGACATTTCTTTCAGGGTTTTTCTAACTGGAGCAGTGTATTTTTTTTTTATGAAAGTCCTTGCATGAAGATTACACATGTTTTTTTTATTTTGTATATTCCAGTCCTTTTATTCTCCATATTATTTTTCATCCTTATTTCGTATTTTTTCTTATATTACCTTTTGATTTTCAGGTATTGTTTAGTGCAGATCTGAAGAAATTTGAAAGCATGAAGTCCCAAGATAAACCTGTAAAAAGGCAGAAGACCAAACATAGTTGTGCAAGATAGAGGTTGATGTAATTGTTACATACAGTTCAGTAGCCATTCTCATAACTAAATGGTGGTGCTAAAAGTATTTAAAGTTCAAAAGTGATGTTCGTTTGTATTGGCCAACTGTCATTATTTTTCAATAAACAATATTAAGTATGCAAAACTAGTTGAACTTTGAAATGAAGTCCTGTTTGATAGTTATTGTCAGAGACACTTTTTAGCTAGTGATCATTATATTTGTCATGGTTACTTTATTTCCAGAGACCATTTTCATAATACGTAGGTACTCACTTTCATCTAAGTTATTGAAGAAGCTGTTGTACAGGCATCCCCTTCCATAATGGAACAATGCATTCCTGTAAGGTCAATGTTTTTTACTCGAAAATGTAATTATTGACAGTTTATAATGAAACTAAACTTTTGAGCCCCCAAATTCCCATTTTCTCAAAATATGTTTCAACTTAATGAAAATCAACACAATTTTGTATTGATATATATTCCAGTAATTAGTTAAAAAAAAACTCAAAACCAAGTTACTTTATACTGTTACGCTCCTTTGCAGTTATTGCACAAGGAATATATGCTGTTTTCACCAACAATACATGGTTGTGGTGTGTATGTAATCAGTGATGAAGATTGGGTGTGGATGTTCAGTGTCCAAAATTGAGAAGATGATTTAGAGTTACGTGAGGAAGGAGAGGATTACAAGAAGACTTATTGAGGCCTTTGAACTCTGTAATTTCAATAGTATCAATAGAATTTATTTTTTATGAGAAGTTCTTTTTATTATCTTGCTAAGTAAAGTTCCTTGTCTCTGTTGTTGCAAGAAATCATGTAAGGATCAAGTGAGTATAGCAATCCACCTACATTGATGGAACATAATCGTCTTTTTTGTAATATCAATATTAAAGTGAACTAGTAATTATTGTAATGCACCATGCACTATTGTGCATGTGTTTCCTAATGAACAATAGTTGCATAATTACTAGTAAGTGATATTGATTTCAAAACTATCCTCAAGTTCAGTATTGAGTTCCTTGCACCACCATCGGAAAAGAGCAAAGATGAAACTAGTGATATATATTATAACAGGTTTCCGTCTTGGTGATCTGAAAAGACATGTTTCTCATTTAACTCATCAGCAGATACTTTCAAACAAATGTTGGTATTTTGATTTTTTCCTGTATTCTTTTTTGGATAACCATTACTATCTGTATGATCTTATTTTCTTAATGGGATGACCAATGATCACTGTGAGATCTATAGAGCTCTGTGGAGGGATCTTTTTTCCCCTTAAAACAATACATAGTTATCTCAGGTAAGTGATGGTGGATGACAATGGTATAAAGAATGCCTCTAAAAATTATTATAATCCAATACTATATGAAGAGGTTGACAGAGACAGTGGCAGCCCAGACCCTAGACCAAATAGTTGGAGTTTCAGGCTCTCTACCATTCGTAGAGACAAAATTTAGGATTTTTGTATAAAATGGAGACTTGCAGTCCTGTTGGTAGCTCCAGAATAATTTCTGAAATTATGATATGAAGTGCAATTCCAAGGCATTGGCTGATATCTGTATACCAGCAGGTGAGGACTGATCAGTACACTCAAGATTGACGTCCTTAGACACCTGAAATGATTACACCAAATCATGAAAATGGCTGAAAGAGTCTGGAAAGAAATAGGATCAAGGAGTGAACACAGATGCAATGGAATTTGGTATTTAAAGTATTGATGCTATATTTATGGCTAAAACGTTTCAAGGAAAGTTCTTGAATAAGAAAAGTCAACTGGATTTAGTCGGTATAATAGGATAAATGAAGCGCTGGCCAAATGGTAAATAGTTGTATGAACTGTATTCCAATTGTTTGAATCACTTCCTGAGAATACTAGCTAATAGACAATCAAAAACCCTCATTGTCAGAATCATTCATATGTAATGTAGATAAATATCAGTGAAAATTAATTAAGGTAGTTTGGATTTAGCGGGCGTGTGAGCCAGGCGGCGCAGGTGGTTGCGGGGAAACGCGCACTAACAACAAAAATCGATAATCGCACTTCACTTTCACAGCTAATGTAACTCACCTTAATACAAAGCAGCTAAGCATAACTATGATTGGGGTATTTAAACATTTTGACGAGAATTACGCCTGAGAAGGGAACAAGGGAGTAGATATAAAGGCAAGCCAAGCAAGCCAAGGCCACGGCGTTGGGGATGAATGTACATGAGTACGATACTGAGTGTTAATAGAAGGAGGCGATGGATAAAGTCTATTATCTCATCCCTCTCATCAATTATTATAGGCGAGCGACAAGTCAAAGGCTAGTCTATAATGAAAAGAATTCCTTACCAAGACCAAGACTAGCCAAGACCAAGACTCAGACCAAGCAGGGCGGCCATGTTTGTTGTGATGTGTTGAGGCGGGGAGTGTGTGTGTGTGTGTGTTTTCAAGGTCCAGTCCAGGTGAGTCTCTCTCTACACCTATTAACTATGACAAGGGAGGAAAGGAGGTGATGTTGTGCTGGTTGTCTTGGAGCCGCGCGTCACCTGGTCTAGTCAAGTCAGGTCAATCGTAATAATAATAATAGGAATAAAAATAAAGCTTGCCTTGCTACCACCCAGGAAGCTTCGTTAGAAAACAAACTAAATTCACAAATATAACAAATGCAGGTTGAATTCACATTATAATACATTAACAACACGGTATACTAAACTTCATGACTATATGTATATGTTATTGTTGCTATGTCAAGGTAAAGGACGTGATTCTAGTATCTATTTAAGACCAAACCATGAATGAGTTAAGCTTAGTAGTAGTAATCCAGATTGAATTCAAATGATAATGCATTTACAACACAGTATATTGAATTAAGAACTATATTCATAAGTTATTGTTGCTATGTCAAGGTAAAAAAACATGATTTTATTATTTTTTTAAGATCAACTGTGACGTGTTTTGATTTAAGCTTAATAGTATTAATCCACAGAAATATAACAAATACAGGTTGAATTTACACTATAATACATTAACAATACAGTATACTACGTGATTCTAGTATTTATATAAGTAAAAACCATGAATTGTGTTTGATTTAAGCTTAATTAATAGTTGTTATGAGGTGACAGGACAGTGCTAACGACAATATAGGAAGGTGGATAGCAGTAGATGTATTACAAGAAATGTGACAATTATTTTCATAATTTCCAAATTTTACCTAATGCCAAATATAACCTAACCGACCCCATGGACAGTAAACAAGAATGACTGAAGCGTTTAAAGATGGATTCATACAAAAATATAAACAAATCATATCTGAAACTGACTTATTTGTGACTAATTCAGAGATATATAGATAGTTATGTAAGGTAAAATGTATAATTCTCAATCGTGAATGGTGATGGGATAAACTAAACTAATAACCTTCTAATCAACAGTAATTCATAATATATTGTACTACTAAAGATAAATGCAGTCTTGTACCAGCCACTTCAGAAGCCTAGATATATTTTTGGGTATATTGCTAGTTACTATATATTGCATCTACTAGTAACATGTGACTATACTGATGGGTTATGCTGTACATACCATGAAATAATATCTTCTTCTTGTGACCTCTCGCTTTTTTTGGTACTAAGTAAGTTTTTGTTTAGGTGTTTGACAATGCTCTACTTTACCTCAAAATTCTTTCAGTTCCTCTTGTGCTAATTCTTTTGGTAACTGTCACACTATAAATGATTGCATTCTAGAGAGTTGGCGCTATGTATAATAATCTAACGTAACCATTGACTTTATTAATTATCGTTTAGGCTGCGAGGTGGAATCCATTACGTAGGGCAAAAATATCAGTAGTAAATGTTAGCAAATCGGGATGAAGAATGTAGCACCAATTCTGTACGACATACCTGTAGCAGTGAGAAAGGATTGGTTCAAGGGTTATTGAGGAAAGGTGGAAAGAATTAAAAAGAGGAGGAAGTCTTGGGGCACACCATTTAGATGTTATTTGACATTAGGATAAGAGTTATTGTCAGTTTATGTTCAGAATTTAGAGAGGAAATTACGGAGATACTTTTATATAATTCATACTTATATTTCAAAATTTAAATCAACCTTTCCAAACCTAAAAATAAAATGTAGCCTTTCCAAGCCTAAAAAATTTATCTTAATTTTCTTAACCTAACCTAACCTTTGAGACCTAAGCTCCCTAGCCTTCCCACTGGTAGGCCTGTAACCCCTTCCACACTGTAGGTAAATGTATTCATTGTGTTGCTTACAAAGCTTACTACAGCATCTGAAAATATCAGTTGGCTGACATTAGTGTTCAGATTTACATTTTAATGGTATTCATTTAATCCTGTGGTAGTTTTTAGAGGAAGGTTCCATATTTATATTGGTTAGCCTTTGTCACTTAATGGCAGCTCACCAAACTGCACAGATAATGCAATTTGTGTGTCAACCCCTTGGCTTCTAGGTCATTTTTTTAGGACTTCATTCCCTGTATTCTTTATCTACCTACTGGCACTACCCCTTTCACCTTTAAATGCTTAAAATGCTTCAACCAGTCATTTTCATCCACTTTTCGACAAAGACAAACTAATGCAATGTCATTGTTCTCTTTAAATTACTGGTACTCTCAATCACAAGTCAAATTTTTATTTGTTCATTTGTTTGGGCAGCTTTGATAGTTGCAGTGTGTACTTTTCATGCTCTTTTCAGCACACACCATCCTTTTGACATCATTGTCTTTAACAACCCAAGTTCTGTTTCCATGAAGCATCGCACGTCACACATCAAGTCTACCTTTCATGTGCAGACACGCTCTTTTCTTGTTAAAAGGGACATTACCTCCACCAACTTTTCTCATGAACTCCTAACTATTGTTGTAAAGCTTTCTTTTACTACATCCCCTTCACCAATTATATCACTTAAATAGGAAAATTTGTCAGTGTACTGGAGGGATTTACTTATAATAATTTTTTTCCTTGATTCCATTGTTAAGTTCATATTCCGCAGATATTACAAATGAATCACTTACATTACTTTGCATTACACTAATGCATCATTTGTGCACCAACTCATCACAAACAATACATTACATTGATTACCTCTCATATCTTACTTGCCAAACACCAAACCTTGACACTGGTGCATTGTCTACACTGCTTAACTTCATTTTTCTGTCTATAATATGCATTATTTAACCTTGGTCTCCATACCCTATCCCCTTCACTGTGTCTGTTCGTGTTGCCTATGCCTTCGGGTGAAATATTGTTATTACTATTAGTTCCAGAATTTCTTTGTTTGCAATTTCTACGCTGTCGGGTATCAGGATCATATGTGGTAGTTCTCAGGGGAGACCAGTCCCAAAGTCTATTAATAATGTTTTGAATACTATTGTTCTATTGTGCATTTACTGCAATCTCCTCTGTGTTTGATGAAGTGTTTTAGTTGTGGTGTGCAGCGGGGGACAAAGAGGAGTGTCGGTGATGCAGGTGTCTCATAGGTCTCATGCTTTGTTATTGATGCTTGTCTGGATATTATACTTTGGTGCTGGTGTCATTCAGGACGAAGTAATGAATTAGTGATGGTGTTTGTAAAGAGGATGGTGTTAGGGATGAGGGATAACAGTGTCAGGTAGCACTCAACAGTAATCCAAGAGGGGCGAAGTATATTTTGTGTGTGATGTGAGTTTTGTTTCTTATATGAATGCAGAATTAACTTTATTTGTACTGATAAACTAGTTCAGTTTAGTATGTGTGTGTTTGTTTGTTATACCAGCAGGGATTAGTTAATCTATACATTTATTTGATTTTGATTGAATTTAATTATTTCTATATAGCGGCCCGGTGGTGTAGTGGTTAGTATGCTCAGCTCACAACCTAGAGGCCGTGGGTTCGAATCTCGCGTTGTAACCCTGCTCACCTAACAGTAAATTGGTACAGGAGTAAGCTGAGGGTTTGTGATCTTGCAATCCCGGCAGGAACGTAAGGCTGGGAATCCTGCATATAATTTTACAGTGCTTCACAATCTACTTACCATGTGATTGCTGTAAACCACTTTGAACACTTCTCTAAACTCTTATTCAACTTATTCTAAACTTTTCAACTCTACTTTGAACTTATATTCAACTAAATACTGTAAACTTCTATTCAATTCTAATATATTTAATTTAATTTAATTTATTGTAAACTTCCATTCACTTCTACTGTAAACTCTTCCTGATCCAGAAAAAAATATTGATTCACTTATTTGCTATTTATTTATTTATTTATTTATTTATTTATTTATTTATTTATTTTTATCAGACATTTCTTAATGAACAAACTACAACTACATTCACAACTGTATTCATTAGATATTTGTCTCATGTATTTTTTCAATGGTTTCACTTTCCAATCAGTCAACCAACCAACTGTAACTTTTTTTTTCTGCCTTTTTATTTCACACACACACAAACACACACACACACACACACACACACACACACACACACACACACACACACACACACACACACACATTCAAGATTACATTCACACATCCCAAACTTAGATGTTATTTTATGCTCTTTAACGGATAATTTCAATCTCTATTTCCTGTAAAGTTTGCATAACATGACCTCGGCAACCAGAGATCCGGCCGATCATGCCATCTTGTGCAAGGCATCAAGACTTAATGTCAGCACAAGTATGAAGAAAGAAAGAAAGAAAGAGAGAGAGAGAGAGAGAGAGAGAGAGAGAGAGAGAGAGAGAGAGAGAGAGAGAGAGAGAGAGAGAGAGAGAGAGAGAGAGAGAGAGAGAGAGAGAGAGAGAGAGAGAGAGAGAGAGAGAGAGAGAGAATTTATGCACACACCAAACTGTATAACTTGATACATTCTATTTGTTAGTTTAAGATCGAGGGGGTCATTGCCAGGCCGACTGACGCAGAACGAACGTTATTTGCTTAATTAAATATTCTGAGACAAACATTTCAAATATATAACTAACTTAGAATATCATATAGAATAAATAAATAAACAAATAAAAAGTAATAAATGTGTGCCTTCGTCTAACAGCTGATTAAGTAAATTTAGAAACGGAAAAATAACTAGAGTATAGATATAACGAGATGTTTTGAAATTCCTCAGATTAATGTAAAAAATAAATAAATAAATAAATTCACCCCAGTTAACTAAATTCCAAGATTTAATTATATCAGCAGCATCACTTCGTTAAAATACTACCACTAAAAAGGTAACAAGGAAAAAAAAAATTACTACGAGTGATATACTACGTCTCAGTAAGTAAGACCATAGTGTTAGGTGCCTCGCCAGGTTGTTGATGTTGCTTGGCAGTGCTGTGTGGATCAGTGTGACAAGAGTTATGTCAATACTATCACATACTTCTGTTATTAAAGTCCATGAGCGATTTTTGTCATTACTTTTAAACTCCGCAGCACATATCCTTGCTCAATTTAACCACGCGCCGTCACTAAAAAATGTTCAGTAACAAGTGCAAAAAAAAAGGGATTTAATATGTTTTTTTTTAATTATTTGCGTATAAATCACAGCCTCTTAAATTGCAATAGAAAACAGTTAGTGTCTGAGGGCAGAGGTGATGTGGAAAATTTACTGCTATTGCCACACAGTTTTAAGACTTGGACAATCCCCAACGAAGCTAGTTTGAGGCCACAGTTATCGAGTGTAGTGAAAAACGAACATGTAGTTGTTGTTTTTTTATGAATTATGACTACGTTTTGGCAACAGGTTATTTATTTGGTGACGAAAGGCAGCTGAATTTAAGCATAAATCATGATCAATAAAGATTAGTCAATTGAATTATAAGAACAGGTAATGAACATTTATTTATATGGCGAGGAAGGGAAGCTGAATTTAAGTAGAAAATCATGATCAATAAAGAGTGTTAAATTGAATTAGGACTACGCTCTAGGAATATATAAAAAAAACCTATCTATATGGTGACGAAGGCAAGCTGAATTTAAGTAGAAAATTGTGAATAGACTGAAAAATATAAGAACTTAATGATACTTTTATGTTATTATCAACTAGGATGTTGTCATGGGAACAGGGTATCAAGGGAGGCTTAAATATAAGTGAAGTAACACTAAACAAAAAAAGTTCTGATCCTACTCATTTCACGGAGACAACATTGAACACTTACTCACCACCCAGCACTCACTACTCACCACCTTTCCTGTGGCTAAATCATCACGTATAGGAAGTATTGGTGGTGCTTCATGGTCTTGACTGTCTGTGTGTGTGTGTGTGTGTGTGTGTGTGTGCGTGTGCGTGTGTGTGCGTGTGCGTGCGTGTGCGTCTACGTCTGTATGTGCGTGTCTGTTAGCGTTCCATCAGTAGTCAGACTCGTGTTTCCATTACCCTTATCAGTGATTGGATCGTAACGTCACCACATAGGTCACCAAGGAACGTTACTGTGCCCATGTTGTAGTGTGTGTGTGTGTGTGTGTGTGTGTGTGTGTGTGTGTGTGTGTGTGTGTGTGTGTGTGTGTGTGTGTGTGTGTGTGTGGACGCTTGTTCATACTGTCCTTCATGGCGTTGGAAAGGAAACTACGTAGAATTGCATTGGGAAATATTAGTCAATTTTCATTCAGCAGAGCGTAATTGACATAGACGCTGCAGTGAAATTGAACATGCATTCCACACGTGTTGGAAGGAAGGAAGGAGTGTTGTTATTTGAAGATGGTGGTCTGATATGGATGGTGGTTTTGTTATTATTATTATTATTATTTTATATGGAATTGTGCATTTCATTTATTTTGTATTTAACTCTATTCCTGCATTTCGCTTTTTTTTGTTTATATTATATATGTATTTTCAGATTGTTATGCCATAATTACTAATTAACTAGGGGTCAAAGCAAACGAACAAAATGTGAATCCGGTTTTAAGTTATTTAATATATGTAATTAGCGTCACTGTAACCAGACACAAGACCATAACCACCACCACTTAACCTAAAATTGGTATACAGTCGTAAAATATATATACAATTGTGTGAGCTCTACATGAATCCTATGATACAACATAACATATACAAGAGGTGGAACAATACTCAAGTGTGTGTGACCGTGGTAACAGGAGGGAAGGAAGTGTTAACTCCTTCACGTCCAAAACTAGTCTATCTGATCTCTAAAGTTCACCTTCCACCACCCACGTCACCAACACACACACACACGTCATCATAACACGTCACCAACAGCTCATCATTAACGATCACTACCAATTATACTTAGAATTACATGTATCACAATTACCTAGAAATCCATATTACCACATATATGCTACCAAATAATAAGAATTTCAAACAGAATAATCATACATTGAATAATAATAATACATAGATGAATACATTTTTATGGATAAATTTAACATACCATAACAAGAGCCACTCCGAATATTGACGTAACGGACGGTTGGATGTATATAAAAAAAAATATATATAAAAAATTGTTGTGTAGAATGTTGTTTATGTCTGGATGTTGGAAGAGTGAGTGTGTTGTGTTCACTGACATGTTGTAATGGTTCTTTCTCTTCTCTTTTTTCAGAGGCCACACATTTTCTTCATAGGGACCAAAACAAGGTAATGTGAGAGTCCGCCTTTTGTGTGTGTGTGTGTGTGTGCGTGTGTGTGCGTGTGCGTGTGCGTGTGCGTGTGCGTGTGCGTGTGTGTGTGTTTGCTGTGAGTGGGGGAGAAGGGAGGGTCTGGATCAAAGTATAATTGGGTTATTCTGAAAATATAATGCAATACTGCAATGAACACACACACACACACACACACACACACACACACACACACACACACACACACACACACACACAATATTAAGGCTGTATCCTTGTATACCGAAGTCAGGCTTTGAAGTAAGGATGCAATACTGTTTGTAACTAAATGCAAGATATAAATATGAATAAATATTTCGATCTTGACTAAATTTTTGAAATGTCTTATAACAATTTTTATTTTATTTTTTTCTGCAATACTTCGCCAGTCTTCTCATCATGTGTAAAAGTAAAACAAATTACAAAATAAGGTGGTAATATGTGACAGGTGTGTAGTCTAAATAGCTGTGACTCATACCTCCTTACACCTGCGTCGCTTACCTCAACACTTTAATTAAATTCGTCATCAGTATACACCTGGGTAACTTATATACAACAGGACAACAGCCATCAGATAATGTACACGATCAAGTATGCATTATGTTGTCTCTGAAGCACTGTTTTGTGGATCCCAGGTGTTTGTTAGGGGAAGGCGGGGGGGTATTAGCAGGGCAAGAATGGAGAGAGACCAGTTGATATTCTCTCTCTCTCTCTCTCTCTCTCTCTCTCTCTCTCTCTCTCTCTCTCTCTCTCTCTCTCTCTCTCTCTCTCTCTCTCTCTCTCTCTCTCAGCTACAGTAACATCACCTAGCCATCTGATATGTCCTTGGTAACGTGGAACAAAGTGACAGTGACAGTTTGACGGTGTGAGGAACAAAAAAAAGAAAGTGAAGCAAGTAGTGTGAGGAGTGAAAGTGCAGCCCCGTGTCTGACCCAGTGTATGAAGCAGCGCCGTCTGTCAGGAGCTACTGGTGGACTGGGTCGTGTAAGGCCAAGGGGTCAACCACCAGACGTTGGAGGATGGATGGGACGCCAAAAGGAGGAATCATAAGCCTCACACAACATAAGAAAATAAGGAGGTTGCAAAAGGCCAGTTGACCTATCACAAGGAATTTCCTGTTCACCTAACACCTACCATCTGTTTTTTTCATTCATAGATACGTATAACTTTTACTTAAGAGTATCTACTTGAATATGCAGACGACATTGTCCTGCGAATCACTATAAAGGACTCCATCAGTATGCAAGAGTAACTGGGCCTCATAACATCCGAATGGGAGCAAATCAGCTTCATGATATCATATACAAAATAC
>JAXIVD010001181.1:2500-87500 GCA_036785275.1 Cancer borealis
TCAAAGACCATATATCACTCACATATGCCTCCCCCCCCAAAACCCCCGATTCCCCAGGCTCCCCCAAGCTTGCTGGGGTGGGTGTGGGGGATAGAGATATGGAATATTGGCATAAAGTATAAATTTACCAATGTTTTTACTCACACCTCATCTATAATTTTTGTATTGTATATTGATATGATTGTTTTATGTTGGAATTGCCCCCAAATATTCAAGTTTCGTATAGTCATCCCCCAAGTCAGTTTTCTATGGAAAGAAATGAGACGTATACTAAAGCCAATAATATTAATTTACCTGTAAAACTACCCTCTATAGTCTAAAATAATTAACTTAATTAGCTATCTTCTCACAAGCCTTTATTAAGAAATATGTGATATGTCCTACTGTGATGCAATAATCGCGTGTTCCCGCCTGTCCACATTCGAGTTAGCAAGTAATCAAATTGCTCCCATATATTATGCCAAAAATCAAATTCATTAGATTTCAAGATGATATTTGTTCCACGTCAAAAATCATTTTATGTAAGCTAGTAATAATTTCATATCTCAATAATCAATTAGTAAAAAGATCAAAGGTGGAAATTTCTCGAAAAACCCCCCCTCCCTCTTCTTCTCTGTTCCCGCCTTTTGCCCTGTGATAGCGTCCTATCAGACGCAATACCATCTCCGTTCTGTCAACAGGTTAGTGAATTACCCTCCCGTAAAATTCCTCAATATATGTGAAATCCAGTGCCATTCAGTATTCTTATATATCCAATAACCTTCCCCATTAACTTGGTAAATCATCTACACCCTTTTGGAGATCCATTATAAGTGAATAATAGAAATTTCCTTTTCTTTTTAAGAAGGACCGAGAATCTCAAGCCACATGGCCCCTTTTTCTCCCTTAATAATATTCCATTGTGTACCATATACTATTATTATATTGTCTATATTTCCTCTGTCCAATGACGTGCCACCACCAATTGCCAGCACCAGCTGCGCCAATCACAGCTTGCTATATGTAATAGTAGGCGTGGCACAGCTAGAAACATAGGTCAGGAGACACTTTTCTCCTCAGTTGTATCATGGCTACCGTTGAAGTTACTTGTCAAGGTTGTGAATTGGATTATTGGCAAATAATCGTAAATTCCATTCCAAAAATGATTTGGTGTACGACTTTCTGAGGGAACACGGCGTCCTACCAACAGGTGTTCAGTGCTATCCCCGTGGAAGACACTGAACTTTATGACACTCGAGTAGAGGATGACCCACAGCCAGGAACTTCAGGCTCTCGTTAAGGTATTGTGAGTTCTGAAATTTTACTTGGTAAATTTGCAATTCAACCAAAAATTAGGTTAGGTTAGGTTACAACAGTGTCTGTGGAGGGGTCCAGGGGGACTGTACCCCCCTTTTAGGATAGGTTAGGATGAATTAGGTTTGGTTAGGTTTGGTTAGGTTAAAACAGTGTCACAGGGGGGGGTCCAGGGGGGGCGCAGCCCCCCCGGTTAGGATTGGTTAGAGTAATTTAGGTTAAATCTGGGGAAATTTCCCAAAATCTAGGGAAATTCCCCTAGATTTTTCAGAGACCATATATCACTCACATATGCCTCCCCCCCCAAAACCCCCGATTCCCCAGGCTCCCCCAAGCTTGCTGGGGTGGGTGTGGGGGATAGAGATATGGAATATTGGCATAAAGTATAAATTTACCAATGTTTTTACTCACACCTCATCTATAATTTTTGTATTGTATATTGATATGATTGTTTTATGTTGGAATTGCCCCCAAATATTCAAGTTTCGTATAGTCATCCCCCAAGTCAGTTTTCTATGGAAAGAAATGAGACGTATACTAAAGCCAATAATATTAATTTACCTGTAAAACTACCCTCTATAGTCTAAAATAATTAACTTAATTAGCTATCTTCTCACAAGCCTTTATTAAGAAATATGTGATATGTCCTACTGTGATGCAATAATCGCGTGTTCCCGCCTGTCCACATTCGAGTTAGCAAGTAATCAAATTGCTCCCATATATTATGCCAAAAATCAAATTCATTAGATTTCAAGATGATATTTGTTCCACGTCAAAAATCATTTTATGTAAGCTAGTAATAATTTCATATCTCAATAATCAATTAGTAAAAAGATCAAAGGTGGAAATTTCTCGAAACCCCCCCTCCCTCTTCTTCTCTGTTCCCGCCTTTTGCCCTGTGATAGCGTCCTATCAGACGCAATACCATCTCCGTTCTGTCAACAGGTTAGTGAATTACCCTCCCGTAAAATTCCTCAATATATGTGAAATCCAGTGCCATTCAGTATTCTTATATATCCAATAACCTTCCCCATTAACTTGGTAAATCATCTACACCCTTTTGGAGATCCATTATAAGTGAATAATAGAAATTTCCTTTTCTTTTTAAGAAGGACCGAGAATCTCAAGCCACATGGCCCCTTTTTCTCCCTTAATAATATTCCATTGTGTACCATATATTATTTTCACGTTGATTTTCATGTTATAGTGATCATGTATTAACTTTTTTGAGTTTGTGGAAAGTGAATTATTACGAGACGCAATACCATCTCCGTTTTGTCAACAGGAGAAATATGGAGTGCTCCACCACACCTTACACACCACCCATTTCTTGCCCCTTTTCTTTCTTTTAGTGTAATTTATGGCTAGAAGTAAACGCCAATATCAGTGGTGTTCCATTGAAAAAATGTAGACCATGTGTCTCGTGTATGAGGGTCTGATAGACCCCGCCAGGGAGTTCATGTTTTGAGAACTCGTGTTAATTCTCGGTGTTGGGGAGATGAAAGTTTTCACAATGTAATCTTGAAACAAATCAGTGTAGCAAGCAAGGTGTTTAGTTCATCCTCGGTTAGGAAAATACGGAGGACTGAAGGTCTTTCTCTGGGAAAAGGTTAATTAACTGCTCTCAGGCTCAGTTACTAAATTTTAACAAATTATAGGGTGAATTATTTAGGAAAGGGAGTCAAGGGTTATAACATTTTTTATGAATGGAAAAAGTGGATATCTCGGAATGAGATAAAGAAATGCCAACTCTGTGAATAATGTTTTTTTTTATTGCTCTGTTTTGAAAAGATAAGTTTTCTGATGCTTTAGTTTATTTTTGGTGTAACTTCAATGTCTAGCAAGTGCCACAAAAATTCTAATGTAAATAAATAACTTTAGTTAATCAAAGATTTGGCTTCGTTTTCTATTAACTCCTCCGTTAATGTGGAAAGTAAATGTTAATAGTGAGTGCTCAACACGACTTGAAGCGGACATGAAAAAAGTTCCACGTTCCCATGTGCCTTATCAAGACTCAGCCACTCTACCAGGGGTATAAATTATTTCATTAATACGCCCCTTTGGTCACATAGATACTTCCCTAGTTAAAATTATTTTTCCTTCGAATATCTTAACTTCCCTTAAGGAAGTAATTAAATTCCCTGAGAATCCTCAAGTTCTCATTAAACTTCTTGAGGTGGTGGCAGCTTTTCTTTTTTTTAAACGGAAATAATTAACAACATCAGTGACCATTAATAAATGTTAAAGTTAACCAAAGTAAATAAAAAAATATAATAAAATTTGCCATATAACTGAAGTAATAATCCCCCCCAAAAGAAAAACAGAAACAAACGCACGGGCACTACACTGGTGGTCCAGCAGTGGGATAAGTAAATCAAACTAAATAAATAAAAGACAACACAAATTCAACTATCACCCCCATTGGCACCACAAAGCTATTTGCAAATAATTCACTGAGCGACAATTGGATTTGTTAAAAAATCATAAATCTTTTTTATTTTGCTCCAAACCCCACTACTGCTCCCAACAGAAACATGTACAGGGGAGGACAGGATGTATTCCCAGTCATTGTCAGAGCCACTGTCTGCAGCTCGAAATTTCTTTGATGCAACTAAAGGACTAAATGCATCTGATGTTTCAACTGGACAAGTCAGAGCAAGCTTATCAGTGTCATATCCTATCATAGATACGTTCGTAATTGAAAATGAAAATCAGAAAACCAAAAATAGAAGTATGAGCTTGCGGTGTGAAACTTAAAAGTGTATGAAGTGCTTGACTGATTAATATAAAGCAGCATAACATCAGGGTGGTGAGGCTGTCGTGACCATAATTATGTGATATGTGAAGGTGGAAGATACATGTGAAATAGTAACCACTTGGCTTGGAAACCACGTGGTAAGGAAATGTAAATATTGGAGAGGAAATCAAATACAAACTAAGATTATGGGTCAGTCAGTGGCGAGATCAAAACAACAGGTGTTCCATATCAGAACGCCAGGTAAACACGCAGATAATCCATATACAGGAAATTAAATGTACAAGGCAATATGGTCTAGGTATCAGCATTCAGACTAGATAGTGAGATAAAAGGGAAGATATATATGTTAATTATGAAACAATAGTTCAAATGTTGTTACACACACAGCCCTACAAATGTAATGTTTACTTATGACCAGAGGGCAAAGGACAAACGTAATGCTTACTTATGACCAGAGAGTCAGATAAATGAGAAGATAAATTTTGTGAGACAGAAGTGATCTTATGAGACGTGAGTTCAAAAGTTGCCCACACAGAGGGAAAACAAGCCTAAGGATTAGCCTAACAACAATGTCATAGCCGTCACAGGTGTACTATTCGTTTCCGGGTATTGTAAACCTAACAAGTAGCTTTAAACCAATATAGGAACTTCCCCAAATGCTGTGTCTGTAGAGAATTGGTAACTGTCTAGATTTTGGAAATAAAAGAGGCTTACTCGCTTAGAGAAGAGCATTCACTCAGACTTCTACTCAGAAGTAATCAACTCAGCTCAGAATGGAGCTGTTGAGATATTGGGGTAAGTGGAAACTTGTTCTAATGCAGTCTTGAAAGCAGCTGTAGGATGTTAGTGTAAGGATATTTTATGTAGGATTTGTGATTTATAAAGTATTGCTCCGTGATTATTTTATTAAGTGTTGCTCCATGATTATGAATATTTTTATATGCTCCTAGAAGAATTACTTATGTGCCGATTATATATGTGTCAAAGCAAGAAGAAAGAATTATGTTATTATATGACAGAAGGAGCATGATGTTAGTAAATGACAGAAGGAGTTGATGTTAGTATATGACAGAAGGAGCAAAGGAAGATTATTTGTTAATTAAAGTTATAGAAAACGGAAAGATCTTTTAATGAAAATCATTTTAGAAGTTAGTGTTCTGTACCCCGTGACCAAAGTATAAGTTGATTGACAGAACACGAAAACGTTGCAATAACGAGCGACGAAATTGGTGGCAGCGGTGGGATATTATTGCAACATTGATGATATTGCAACATTGCATATATTGCAACATTGAATGTATTGTACCCTGCAACATTGCAGAAAATGCATCATTACATAAATTGCAACATTGCAGTAATTGCAACATTGCATAAATTGTTATATATATATATTTTGCAACATTGTAGAAATTGTTAAATGGATTAATAGATTGCAAGTAATCGTACAATTGAAGACAAAAGAAAAAATAAATTTATTTGTAATTTCAACTTAGTTTTCAAAATTGTATAATTTACAAGTGATTATATGAATGAAATGCGTTAATCCTGGATTATTAAAGCTTAGCAGCTTAAAGAAATAATTGAGGCCTAGATAATTAACCCCATTAATTTTTGATCTTGTGTTGCAAGAAAACCTTAGACAAAATGGCTCAAGCACAATCACCTGGCAAGGATCATATTGTAGGGGCAATTACAGATAATGCAAGGAAGAATTTTAATAAGGTTATCGGATTACCGTATTTTGTGGAGGCAAAATTGTCATCTGTTACTCGTAGACCGAAAGAGACATTAACTGAACTCTACATCAGAATTGAAGGCATTGTTGAACAGTTAAAATCACTTAAGCCTACAGGCAAGGAAGTTTATAGTGATATGTTGGTTTCCATTATTATAAATGCATTACCCAAAGACTTCTCATGCATTTTAAACAGAAGATGATATGAAAATTCCTTTGACTGTCTATAAAAAGGCATTAAAATATGTAGCCTCACATCCAAGCCTTCAGCTTACGGATGTTGCAATAAGGAAAGATATGAGTAAGGGTATTCCAGTAAACTCCATCACCCCACAGGAAACCCCGGTTCATCAGACTACAACAGGAAAGAATAAGACTTATTGTCAAGGATGTGGGTTAATCAATCACGATACACAACATTATCGAGCCTCAGATATCATCGATTTGGTCATATTTTTAGGTGGCGATTCATCTATGGTAGTTATAGGAACAGTAAATGGAAAATCAGGCCACGTATTTAATTAAGTGAAACTAGGAGATAAAAATAGTAAGGAGCAATTATAGTAAGGTGCAATTAACATTATTTGATACTGGAGCAGAAGTCTCTATAATAGGAGCTGAATTAGCGAGTTAGCGAGAGCATTAGGAAAAATTCAAATAATTCAAGATTTAACCACAATCCGTAACGCAAGTGGAAATGTTATGGCCACTGCAGGAAAGATAAGATTAATACTAGAAATAGGAGGAAGAAATTATATTTATGAATTAATTATTAGTGAAGAAAGAGGATTAACTTCACAATTGATATTAGGCTGGCATTTTATGGAAAGGTAGGATGTGAAATTTCAGACTAACCCGCTGAAGCTCTATATTGAAGGAAATAATGTGACTACAGTTGAAATATCGTTGGAACATGCACTGCATGTACCGAAAGAAAATAAAACGCCACGAAAAGAGATTATAGAGAATAGTAAATTCAAGTGTTTAGTACCAGATTTAGTACCAGTATTAGAAGGAAGAAAATATAAGTTTTATAGAACTGGAAACCAGTTTAGTGGATTGTTATATAGCTATTTTTGAGAAAATATAAGTTTTTATTGTACTAGAGACCTGTCTAGTGAATTATGATATAGCTATTTTTGAGCCATTAGTAGGAACTGCTGGGTCTCACACATTATGCCCGGGGATAGTGAAATTAGAATCTGATAAAGAAAATAAAAAATCTAGATTCGTTATGCAGTATATGAATGTGACAAATGAGAAAATTGAGTTAGAACCAAGGAGAACCTTAGGATTTGTTCAGCCATGTGATAAATACTATTTGCTTGTTGATCAGTGTGATAATGTGAATACCATAACAGAAAAAATTAAGGAGGAACAACAGAATTGTTTTTTCAGACAATAGATGACATTTTTCTGTAAACAGTAATGAAAATAAGATCCTAAAGGGACTTATTATGAAATATCCATCAGTCTTCGCAAATGATGATTCTCCAAGTGTAACTCCATTTTATTATCACACTATCAAACTAGAGTCAACCCCTAAGCCTAGAAAGCCATACTCTATTCCAGTTTTGTTTTCATGGAAAAAGTAAAAGAACAAATTAAAATTATGGAAAAACAGGGAATAATAAGACCTTCAAGATCATCCTTTCAGTCACCCTTGGTGCCAGTAATAAAAAGGGATGGAAAATTAAGGCTTTGTATAGATTTCAGGAATTTAAATACTCATGTTATGAATAATTCATATCCCTTACCTAACGTAAAGCCATAATACACATGTATACTTAGATGACATTATAATTCAAGTTGATGGATAATATAAATAATCTTGAAAGGATACTCCTTAGACTCCAATAATCAAAATTAAAAGTGAATTTAAAGAAATGCACTTCTTTAAAGACAAGTGTAAAATATTTTGGACATATCATCTCCGCAGAGGGATTAAAAACTCAGCCAATAAAATAGAAACTGTAAATAAGATGTCCACACCCAAAACGGTAAGAGAGTTACAATCATTTTTGGGGATGACTAATTACTATAAAAAAATTTATACAAGGTTATGCTGGAATAGCAGCTCTCTTAAATAAACTTACAGAAGGTCATATGAATGGAAAAATTAATAAAAAATACATAGAATGGAATAATGAAGCTGAAGAAGCAGTTGTTAAACTCAAAAGAGTATTGTCGGAACAAATAACACTTATTTTTCCTGATTTTGAAGAAAATGTTTTTTTTTTATCTTACCACGGATGGTTCTAATATTGCAATTGGTGGTGTTATACGACAAAGGGATGAATATGATAATCTGAGACCACTTACGTTTATGGCAGAAAATTAAATAAGGCTGAGATTAATTGAAAAAGAAGCACTAGCATTTGTGTATGGTCTGAAAATAACAGGACATTATGTCTATGATTTCCTATAATGGTTCACACTGATCACCGACCCCTGGTATGGCTATTAACTACCTCAAATGCGAACAGTAGAATCGCTAGATAGCAATTACTAGTAGCTGAATTTGATATAAAAGTGGAATATATCCCCGGTAATTAAAATAAGGTAGCTGACTTGTCTAGATTAAGGCATCACGAGGATAGCCTAGAAGGTAATGATGATTATAATGAGTTATTGCAAGATGAAAATTTATGTGTAGTAACAGAAGAAAAAAAGCATATATGTATCTCGAATGGGATTTAGAAAAAATGATGAGATTACAAGATGAAGATGAGTATTATGGATTATTGAAACAATTGTTATGAGATTACTAGATGAATATGAGTATTATTGATTATTGAAACAATTATTATGAGATTACTAGATGAAGATGAGTATTATGGATTATTGAAACAATTGTTATGAGATTACTAGATGAATATGAGTATTATTGGTTATTGAAACAATTATTATGAGATTACAAGATGAAGATGAGTATTATGGGTTATTTAAACAATTATTATGAGATTACAAGATGAAGATGAGTATTATGGATTATTGAAACAATTATTATGAGATTACTAGATGAAGATGAGTATTATGGATTATTGAAACAATTATTATGAGATTACTCGATGAAGATGAGTATTAAGGATTATTGAAACAATTATTATGAGATTACACGATGAAGATGAGTATTATGAATTATTGAAACAATTATTATGAGATTACTCGATGAAGATGAGTATTATGGATTATTGAAACAATTATTATGAGATTACTCGATGAAGATGAGTATTATGAATTATTGAAACAATTATTATGAGATTACTCGATGAAGATGAGTATTAAGGATTATTGAAACAATTATTATGAGATTACTCGATGAAGATGAGTATTATGGATTATTGAAACAATTATTATGAGATTACTCGATGAAGATGAGTATTATGGATTATTGAAACAATTATTATGAGATTACTCGATGAAGATGAGTATTATGGATTATTGAAACAATTATTATGAGATTACTCGATGAAGATGAGTATTATGGATTATTGAAACAATTATTATGAGATTATTCGATGAAGATGAGTATTATGGATTATTGAAAACATTATTATGAGATTACTAGATGAAGATGAGTATTATGGATTATTGAAACAATTATTAAAGAAAGGTTACGATGTTGACACATTTGAAAAAGAGTTAAGTAAGCACAAAAAGAAAGTAAGAAGATTGAATTTAGAAGAAATAAATGTGGATAATAATGTTATATAGATTGATTAAAAATAATTATGGTGAAATGACTAGACAGATTGTAATGCCTAATTCTTATAAACATCAAGCTTTGAAACTGGCACACACTATGCTACCTGCAGGGCATGGGGGTGTGCAAGTTACCTAAGCAAGATGTCAAAAGTTTTCATACTGGATCAGTATGTAAAAAGATGTTGAGAATTATTGCAAAGCATGTCTGGTATGTAATCGCTTTAAGCGACTGGGGGACGCCCCAACACCACTGAGAAGTTATTCTGATGTACACATGCCTTTTGAGCGTGTACACATGGATTTATTTTGGCCGATAGAAAATTCATAAAAAGGATGTAAATATTGTATAGTATTGATTAATGTGCTTACAAGATATTTGATTGCTGAACAAAGACAGCTATAGAAGTAACTCAAGTATTTTTTGAATCAGTGGTATGTAAGCAAGGAGTACCTAAGACTTTGGTTACGGACCAAGGTAAAGTATTTGTTAATGAAATATTAAAAGAAGTAGCTGACTTGTTGCAAATGAAATATATAACAACCACTCCATACCATCCACAAGCCAATGGCGTGACAGAGAGATCAAATCGTACTGTATTGAATATATTACGTACTTTAGTGCAAGATAATGTTGGTATTTGGGATACAATGCTCCCTATAGCTACTTTTGCCTATAACACGGCGTTTCATAGAAGTCTCCAAGATAATCCATTTTTCTTAATGTACCTTAGGGATCCTTGTTTCCCTTTTGAAATAATGAAAGAAGAAAAAACATGGTATAATATTGATGATTATAAAGAGGAAATGGCAACTAAAGCTAGTAGAGTTTATGCAAGAAGGCAACTATATTTAGAGGAAGCTTAAGGAATGTTACAAAGAAAGCAAAATAAGAGAGCAAAGATAATAATAATTGAAATAGGAGACAGAATATATGTAAGACAAGTACCAAGAAAAGGGTTACCGTCAAAACTACAGCCAGCCTATAATGATCTATTCAGAGTGTTAGATAAAATGAGTGATGTAGTAATAAAAGTAAGAAATATTAGATCCGGCGATATAAAAACGTTACATACAGATAGAGTACGTGTTATACATGAAGATAATATTACACCATATTTAAATACTAATGTAAAGAGAGCATATCCAGTGCATGACAATGGTGAAACAAGAGAAACAAGAATAAGCCTTCAACCCGTAGATCCATTTCTGTTTTTTCTGAGGATACAGATGATAATTCAGTGGATAATGCAGTAGATAATTCAATGGGGAGTGCATTAGAAAATTCATTTGAAGAGGATAAAGAACCTATAGAATATACATAAAAATGTATATTAGTAATTTATTATTATATTTCTTTTTAAATAAGTATTGATGATACCACTGAACCCATTAAAAGAGCTGAAAACCTTACAATCAATATTAGTCGCAATCTTGATAGTGTAAAAGATAATGATTTTACTAGTAATTTAATCATGCGACATGTTTTTAGATTTGATTCAAAGTTTAAGCAGTTACATTTTGCTATGAATGATTACTTGTTCCATATTTAAATGTTTCCAAGAGAAATAGACATACAAAGGGTGTTGTCAATATTATTGGATCAATTGCAAATGCTCATTTTGGTACAGCAACACAAGACCGAATAGATCACATTAACAGAAATTGCAATCTCTTAATCGATTTACGGAAGAAGAAAGGAAAGTTATCAATGTACATTCTCATATTTGAATGTTACTCTAGGTTATTTAACAAATGTACACCAAGCATTAGATAAACTGGAAACAGCTATGAGTGTAACTGAAAAAATATTTAATAAATTAAATGATAAAATAACTGGAACAAATCAAGAAGTGCTTATGTTAGAAACTTTTCTACATGTTTATTTAGCTCTTGAGTGTTATCTCTGCGGATCATATAAATTCAAGAATTGGGTTACAGACCATGTTGGAAAACCATATTTCTCCTTACATTGTAACTAACACTAAGTTATTGAAATTATTGGTTGATATTTCTGTTAAAACTATTAGTTTATTGTTCCCTCCTGAACCAGAATTTTTAGGTTTGCATAGAGCTGCTATTCGAGTTGTACATAAGACTGCATTAGATGGATTGAGTTTCTACTTACTTATTCCCCTCAGAGGTGATCCCTCAGACACTTTTGATATCTTAAGAATGGATTATTTACCATATCCTATTCCACATACTGATGCTTTCATGTTATATTATATCTCAAAGCATTATTTGGTTATTAGTGAGTCTGAACTCATTATTTTTTAATGGATGATTTTAATGTATGTAGGAAATATGACAATTTATTGATTTGTCCACCATGGGACCAGTTTATAACAGAAATACAGATTTTTGTGAAATTAGCATTGTTTCTTGAAAAACTATTTGTCTCTAACTGTGTAAAACACAAATTGTTAAGGAGTTTCCATCTATTTTTTTTCAAATATGTACAAGGATGGATTTATGCAACCAGTAAATATCAAGCCATACCCTTCTCACTGCCTCTCCCCTTCACAACATGGGAACATGGATTTCTCATGAATGTTACTAATATCACCCTACCCAGCAGTAACCAATTGGAGCCTTTACCCCCTCAACAACTATATTGATCAGCTGCAGCCATTACTGAAACAGCAGGATGCCAACGAGGATCTTCCGGAATGGTCACGAATGGGTATCACGGTGATGATTGCCTTACTCTTCGTGATACTGGCCGTTGGACTCAACCGCATGCATAATTGGTGGTACGTTTCTCGATTACCCAAGCAATCGGACAACACCCAGGAATCTCACAAATTGATGCCGGATCCTCCACCGTCGACTTCAGCGACGTGTCAACATCATTCATATAGTGCCCGAGGACGTGCACTTGAAGACGGGGGTAATGTCGTGACCATAATTATGTGATATGTGAAGGTGGAAGATACATGTGGAATAGTAACCACTTGGCTTGGAAACCACGTGGTAAGGAAATGTAAATATTGGAGAGGAAATCAAATACAAACTAAGATTATGGGTCAGTCAGTGGCGAGATCAAAACAACAGGTGTTCCATATCAGAACGCCAGGTAAACACGCAGATAATCCATATACAGGAAATTAAATGTACAAGGCAATATGGTCTAGGTATCAGCATTCAGACTAGATAGTGAGATAAAAGGGAAGATATATATGTTAATTATGAAACAATAGTTCAAATGTTGTTACACACACAGCCCTACAAATGTAATGTTTACTTATGACCAGAGGGCAAAGGACAAACGTAATGCTTACTTATGACCAGAGAGTCAGATAAATGAGAAGATAAATTTTGTGAGACAAAAGTGATCTTATGAGACGTGAGTTCAAAAGTTGCCCACACAGAGGGAAAACAAGCCTAAGGATTAGCCTAACAACAATGTCATAGCCGTCACAGGTGTACTATTCGTTTCCGGGTATTGTAAACCTAACAAGTAGCCTTAAACCAATATAGGAACTTCCCCAAATGCTGTGTCTGTAGAGAATTGGTAACTGTCTAGATTTTGGAAATAAAAGAGGCTTACTCGCTTAGAGAAGAGCATTCACTCAGACTTCTACTCAGAAGTAATCAACTCAGCTCAGAATGGAGCTGTTGAGATATTGGGGTAAGTGGAAACTTGTTCTAATGCAGTCTTGAAAGCAGCTGTAGGATGTTAGTGTAAGGATATTTTATGTAGGATTTGTGATTTATAAAGTATTGCTCCGTGATTATTTTATTAAGTGTTGCTCCATGATTATGAATATTTTTATATGCTCCTAGAAGAATTACTTATGTGCCGATTATATATGTGTCAAAGCAAGAAGAAAGAATTATGTTATTATATGACAGAAGAAGCATGATGTTAGTAAATGACAGAAGGAGTTGATGTTAGTATATGACAGAAGGAGCAAAGGAAGATTATTTGTTAATTAAAGTTATAGAAAACGGAAAGATCTTTTAATGAAAATCATTTTAGAAGTTAGTGTTCTGTACCCCGTGACCAAAGTATAAGTTGATTGACAGAACACGAAAACGTTGCAATAACGAGCGACGAAATTGGTGGCAGCGGTGGGATATTATTGCAACATTGATGATATTGCAACATTGCATATATTGCAACATTGAATGTATTGTACCTTGCAACATTGCAGAAAATGCATCATTACATAAATTGCAACATTGCAGTAATTGCAACATTGCATAAATTGTTATATATATATATATATATATTTTGCAACATTGTAGAAATTGTTAAATGGATTAATAGATTGCAAGTAATCGTACAATTGAAGACAAAAGAAAAAATATATTTCTTTGTAATTTCAACTTAGTTTTCAAAATTGTATAATTTTCAAGTGATTATATGAATGAAATGCGTTAATCCTGGATTATTAAAGCTTAGCAGCTTAAAGAAATAATTGAGGCCTAGATAATTAACCCCATTAATTTTTGATCTTGTGTTGCAAGAAAACCTTAGACAAAATGGCTCAAGCACAATCACCTGGCAAGG
Source organism: Cancer borealis (assembly GCA_036785275.1). Lineage (NCBI taxonomy): Eukaryota > Metazoa > Arthropoda > Malacostraca > Decapoda > Cancridae > Cancer > Cancer borealis. The sequence goes on from JAXIVD010001181.1 coordinate 16,511, forward strand.
ATCATATTGTAGGGGCAATTACAGATAATGCAAGGAAGAATTTTAATAAGGTTATCGGATTACCGTATTTTGTGGAGGCAAAATTGTCATCTGTTACTCGTAGACCGAAAGAGACATTAACTGAACTCTACATCAGAATTGAAGGCATTGTTGAACAGTTAAAATCACTTAAGCCTACAGGCAAGGAAGTTTATAGTGATATGTTGGTTTCCATTATTATAAATGCATTACCCAAAGACTTCTCATGCATTTTAAACAGAAGATGATATGAAAATTCCTTTGACTGTCTATAAAAAGGCATTAAAATATGTAGCCTCACATCCAAGCCTTCAGCTTACGGATGTTGCAATAAGGAAAGATATGAGTAAGGGTATTCCAGTAAACTCCATCACCCCACAGGAAACCCCGGTTCATCAGACTACAACAGGAAAGAATAAGACTTATTGTCAAGGATGTGGGTTAATCAATCACGATACACAACATTATCGAGCCTCAGATATCATCGATTTGGTCATATTTTTAGGTGGCGATTCATCTATGGTAGTTATAGGAACAGTAAATGGAAAATCAGGCCACGTATTTAATTAAGTGAAACTAGGAGATAAAAATAGTAAGGAGCAATTATAGTAAGGTGCAATTAACATTATTTGATACTGGAGCAGAAGTCTCTATAATAGGAGCTGAATTAGCGAGTTAGCGAGAGCATTAGGAAAAATTCAAATAATTCAAGATTTAACCACAATCCGTAACGCAAGTGGAAATGTTATGGCCACTGCAGGAAAGATAAGATTAATACTAGAAATAGGAGGAAGAAATTATATTTATGAATTAATTATTAGTGAAGAAAGAGGATTAACTTCACAATTGATATTAGGCTGGCATTTTATGGAAAGGTAGGATGTGAAATTTCAGACTAACCCGCTGAAGCTCTATATTGAAGGAAATAATGTGACTACAGTTGAAATATCGTTGGAACATGCACTGCATGTACCGAAAGAAAATAAAACGCCACGAAAAGAGATTATAGAGAATAGTAAATTCAAGTGTTTAGTACCAGATTTAGTACCAGTATTAGAAGGAAGAAAATATAAGTTTTATAGAACTGGAAACCAGTTTAGTGGATTGTTATATAGCTATTTTTGAGAAAATATAAGTTTTTATTGTACTAGAGACCTGTCTAGTGAATTATGATATAGCTATTTTTGAGCCATTAGTAGGAACTGCTGGGTCTCACACATTATGCCCGGGGATAGTGAAATTAGAATCTGATAAAGAAAATAAAAAATCTAGATTCGTTATGCAGTATATGAATGTGACAAATGAGAAAATTGAGTTAGAACCAAGGAGAACCTTAGGATTTGTTCAGCCATGTGATAAATACTATTTGCTTGTTGATCAGTGTGATAATGTGAATACCATAACAGAAAAAATTAAGGAGGAACAACAGAATTGTTTTTTCAGACAATAGATGACATTTTTCTGTAAACAGTAATGAAAATAAGATCCTAAAGGGACTTATTATGAAATATCCATCAGTCTTCGCAAATGATGATTCTCCAAGTGTAACTCCATTTTATTATCACACTATCAAACTAGAGTCAACCCCTAAGCCTAGAAAGCCATACTCTATTCCAGTTTTGTTTTCATGGAAAAAGTAAAAGAACAAATTAAAATTATGGAAAAACAGGGAATAATAAGACCTTCAAGATCATCCTTTCAGTCACCCTTGGTGCCAGTAATAAAAAGGGATGGAAAATTAAGGCTTTGTATAGATTTCAGGAATTTAAATACTCATGTTATGAATAATTCATATCCCTTACCTAACGTAAAGCCATAATACACATGTATACTTAGATGACATTATAATTCAAGTTGATGGATAATATAAATAATCTTGAAAGGATACTCCTTAGACTCCAATAATCAAAATTAAAAGTGAATTTAAAGAAATGCACTTCTTTAAAGACAAGTGTAAAATATTTTGGACATATCATCTCCGCAGAGGGATTAAAAACTCAGCCAATAAAATAGAAACTGTAAATAAGATGTCCACACCCAAAACGGTAAGAGAGTTACAATCATTTTTGGGGATGACTAATTACTATAAAAAAAATTTATACAAGGTTATGCTGGAATAGCAGCTCTCTTAAATAAACTTACAGAAGGTCATATGAATGGAAAAATTAATAAAAAATACATAGAATGGAATAATGAAGCTGAAGAAGCAGTTGTTAAACTCAAAAGAGTATTGTCGGAACAAATAACACTTATTTTTCCTGATTTTGAAGAAAATGTTTTTTTTTTATCTTACCACGGATGGTTCTAATATTGCAATTGGTGGTGTTATACGACAAAGGGATGAATATGATAATCTGAGACCACTTACGTTTATGGCAGAAAATTAAATAAGGCTGAGATTAATTGAAAAAGAAGCACTAGCATTTGTGTATGGTCTGAAAATAACAGGACATTATGTCTATGATTTCCTATAATGGTTCACACTGATCACCGACCCCTGGTATGGCTATTAACTACCTCAAATGCGAACAGTAGAATCGCTAGATAGCAATTACTAGTAGCTGAATTTGATATAAAAGTGGAATATATCCCCGGTAATTAAAATAAGGTAGCTGACTTGTCTAGATTAAGGCATCACGAGGATAGCCTAGAAGGTAATGATGATTATAATGAGTTATTGCAAGATGAAAATTTATGTGTAGTAACAGAAGAAAAAAAGCATATATGTATCTCGAATGGGATTTAGAAAAAATGATGAGATTACAAGATGAAGATGAGTATTATGGATTATTGAAACAATTGTTATGAGATTACTAGATGAATATGAGTATTATTGATTATTGAAACAATTATTATGAGATTACTAGATGAAGATGAGTATTATGGATTATTGAAACAATTGTTATGAGATTACTAGATGAATATGAGTATTATTGGTTATTGAAACAATTATTATGAGATTACAAGATGAAGATGAGTATTATGGGTTATTTAAACAATTATTATGAGATTACAAGATGAAGATGAGTATTATGGATTATTGAAACAATTATTATGAGATTACTAGATGAAGATGAGTATTATGGATTATTGAAACAATTATTATGAGATTACTCGATGAAGATGAGTATTAAGGATTATTGAAACAATTATTATGAGATTACACGATGAAGATGAGTATTATGAATTATTGAAACAATTATTATGAGATTACTCGATGAAGATGAGTATTATGGATTATTGAAACAATTATTATGAGATTACTCGATGAAGATGAGTATTATGAATTATTGAAACAATTATTATGAGATTACTCGATGAAGATGAGTATTAAGGATTATTGAAACAATTATTATGAGATTACTCGATGAAGATGAGTATTATGGATTATTGAAACAATTATTATGAGATTACTCGATGAAGATGAGTATTATGGATTATTGAAACAATTATTATGAGATTACTCGATGAAGATGAGTATTATGGATTATTGAAACAATTATTATGAGATTACTCGATGAAGATGAGTATTATGGATTATTGAAACAATTATTATGAGATTATTCGATGAAGATGAGTATTATGGATTATTGAAAACATTATTATGAGATTACTAGATGAAGATGAGTATTATGGATTATTGAAACAATTATTAAAGAAAGGTTACGATGTTGACACATTTGAAAAAGAGTTAAGTAAGCACAAAAAGAAAGTAAGAAGATTGAATTTAGAAGAAATAAATGTGGATAATAATGTTATATAGATTGATTAAAAATAATTATGGTGAAATGACTAGACAGATTGTAATGCCTAATTCTTATAAACATCAAGCTTTGAAACTGGCACACACTATGCTACCTGCAGGGCATGGGGGTGTGCAAGTTACCTAAGCAAGATGTCAAAAGTTTTCATACTGGATCAGTATGTAAAAAGATGTTGAGAATTATTGCAAAGCATGTCTGGTATGTAATCGCTTTAAGCGACTGGGGGACGCCCCAACACCACTGAGAAGTTATTCTGATGTACACATGCCTTTTGAGCGTGTACACATGGATTTATTTTGGCCGATAGAAAATTCATAAAAAGGATGTAAATATTGTATAGTATTGATTAATGTGCTTACAAGATATTTGATTGCTGAACAAAGACAGCTATAGAAGTAACTCAAGTATTTTTTGAATCAGTGGTATGTAAGCAAGGAGTACCTAAGACTTTGGTTACGGACCAAGGTAAAGTATTTGTTAATGAAATATTAAAAGAAGTAGCTGACTTGTTGCAAATGAAATATATAACAACCACTCCATACCATCCACAAGCCAATGGCGTGACAGAGAGATCAAATCGTACTGTATTGAATATATTACGTACTTTAGTGCAAGATAATGTTGGTATTTGGGATACAATGCTCCCTATAGCTACTTTTGCCTATAACACGGCGTTTCATAGAAGTCTCCAAGATAATCCATTTTTCTTAATGTACCTTAGGGATCCTTGTTTCCCTTTTGAAATAATGAAAGAAGAAAAAACATGGTATAATATTGATGATTATAAAGAGGAAATGGCAACTAAAGCTAGTAGAGTTTATGCAAGAAGGCAACTATATTTAGAGGAAGCTTAAGGAATGTTACAAAGAAAGCAAAATAAGAGAGCAAAGATAATAATAATTGAAATAGGAGACAGAATATATGTAAGACAAGTACCAAGAAAAGGGTTACCGTCAAAACTACAGCCAGCCTATAATGATCTATTCAGAGTGTTAGATAAAATGAGTGATGTAGTAATAAAAGTAAGAAATATTAGATCCGGCGATATAAAAACGTTACATACAGATAGAGTACGTGTTATACATGAAGATAATATTACACCATATTTAAATACTAATGTAAAGAGAGCATATCCAGTGCATGACAATGGTGAAACAAGAGAAACAAGAATAAGCCTTCAACCCGTAGATCCATTTCTGTTTTTTCTGAGGATACAGATGATAATTCAGTGGATAATGCAGTAGATAATTCAATGGGGAGTGCATTAGAAAATTCATTTGAAGAGGATAAAGAACCTATAGAATATACATAAAAATGTATATTAGTAATTTATTATTATATTTCTTTTTAAATAAGTATTGATGATACCACTGAACCCATTAAAAGAGCTGAAAACCTTACAATCAATATTAGTCGCAATCTTGATAGTGTAAAAGATAATGATTTTACTAGTAATTTAATCATGCGACATGTTTTTAGATTTGATTCAAAGTTTAAGCAGTTACATTTTGCTATGAATGATTACTTGTTCCATATTTAAATGTTTCCAAGAGAAATAGACATACAAAGGGTGTTGTCAATATTATTGGATCAATTGCAAATGCTCATTTTGGTACAGCAACACAAGACCGAATAGATCACATTAACAGAAATTGCAATCTCTTAATCGATTTACGGAAGAAGAAAGGAAAGTTATCAATGTACATTCTCATATTTGAATGTTACTCTAGGTTATTTAACAAATGTACACCAAGCATTAGATAAACTGGAAACAGCTATGAGTGTAACTGAAAAAATATTTAATAAATTAAATGATAAAATAACTGGAACAAATCAAGAAGTGCTTATGTTAGAAACTTTTCTACATGTTTATTTAGCTCTTGAGTGTTATCTCTGCGGATCATATAAATTCAAGAATTGGGTTACAGACCATGTTGGAAAACCATATTTCTCCTTACATTGTAACTAACACTAAGTTATTGAAATTATTGGTTGATATTTCTGTTAAAACTATTAGTTTATTGTTCCCTCCTGAACCAGAATTTTTAGGTTTGCATAGAGCTGCTATTCGAGTTGTACATAAGACTGCATTAGATGGATTGAGTTTCTACTTACTTATTCCCCTCAGAGGTGATCCCTCAGACACTTTTGATATCTTAAGAATGGATTATTTACCATATCCTATTCCACATACTGATGCTTTCATGTTATATTATATCTCAAAGCATTATTTGGTTATTAGTGAGTCTGAACTCATTATTTTTTAATGGATGATTTTAATGTATGTAGGAAATATGACAATTTATTGATTTGTCCACCATGGGACCAGTTTATAACAGAAATACAGATTTTTGTGAAATTAGCATTGTTTCTTGAAAAACTATTTGTCTCTAACTGTGTAAAACACAAATTGTTAAGGAGTTTCCATCTATTTTTTTTCAAATATGTACAAGGATGGATTTATGCAACCAGTAAATATCAAGCCATACCCTTCTCACTGCCTCTCCCCTTCACAACATGGGAACATGGATTTCTCATGAATGTTACTAATATCACCCTACCCAGCAGTAACCAATTGGAGCCTTTACCCCCTCAACAACTATATTGATCAGCTGCAGCCATTACTGAAACAGCAGGATGCCAACGAGGATCTTCCGGAATGGTCACGAATGGGTATCACGGTGATGATTGCCTTACTCTTCGTGATACTGGCCGTTGGACTCAACCGCATGCATAATTGGTGGTACGTTTCTCGATTACCCAAGCAATCGGACAACACCCAGGAATCTCACAAATTGATGCCGGATCCTCCACCGTCGACTTCAGCGACGTGTCAACATCATTCATATAGTGCCCGAGGACGTGCACTTGAAGACGGGGGTAATGTCGTGACCATAATTATGTGATATGTGAAGGTGGAAGATACATGTGGAATAGTAACCACTTGGCTTGGAAACCACGTGGTAAGGAAATGTAAATATTGGAGAGGAAATCAAATACAAACTAAGATTATGGGTCAGTCAGTGGCGAGATCAAAACAACAGGTGTTCCATATCAGAACGCCAGGTAAACACGCAGATAATCCATATACAGGAAATTAAATGTACAAGGCAATATGGTCTAGGTATCAGCATTCAGACTAGATAGTGAGATAAAAGGGAAGATATATATGTTAATTATGAAACAATAGTTCAAATGTTGTTACACACACAGCCCTACAAATGTAATGTTTACTTATGACCAGAGGGCAAAGGACAAACGTAATGCTTACTTATGACCAGAGAGTCAGATAAATGAGAAGATAAATTTTGTGAGACAAAAGTGATCTTATGAGACGTGAGTTCAAAAGTTGCCCACACAGAGGGAAAACAAGCCTAAGGATTAGCCTAACAACAATGTCATAGCCGTCACAGGTGTACTATTCGTTTCCGGGTATTGTAAACCTAACAAGTAGCCTTAAACCAATATAGGAACTTCCCCAAATGCTGTGTCTGTAGAGAATTGGTAACTGTCTAGATTTTGGAAATAAAAGAGGCTTACTCGCTTAGAGAAGAGCATTCACTCAGACTTCTACTCAGAAGTAATCAACTCAGCTCAGAATGGAGCTGTTGAGATATTGGGGTAAGTGGAAACTTGTTCTAATGCAGTCTTGAAAGCAGCTGTAGGATGTTAGTGTAAGGATATTTTATGTAGGATTTGTGATTTATAAAGTATTGCTCCGTGATTATTTTATTAAGTGTTGCTCCATGATTATGAATATTTTTATATGCTCCTAGAAGAATTACTTATGTGCCGATTATATATGTGTCAAAGCAAGAAGAAAGAATTATGTTATTATATGACAGAAGGAGCATGATGTTAGTAAATGACAGAAGGAGTTGATGTTAGTATATGACAGAAGGAGCAAAGGAAGATTATTTGTTAATTAAAGTTATAGAAAACGGAAAGATCTTTTAATGAAAATCATTTTAGAAGTTAGTGTTCTGTACCCCGTGACCAAAGTATAAGTTGATTGACAGAACACGAAAACGTTGCAATAACGAGCGACGAAATTGGTGGCAGCGGTGGGATATTATTGCAACATTGATGATATTGCAACATTGCATATATTGCAACATTGAATGTATTGTACCTTGCAACATTGCAGAAAATGCATCATTACATAAATTGCAACATTGCAGTAATTGCAACATTGCATAAATTGTTATATATATATATATATATTTTGCAACATTGTAGAAATTGTTAAATGGATTAATAGATTGCAAGTAATCGTACAATTGAAGACAAAAGAAAAAATATATTTCTTTGTAATTTCAACTTAGTTTTCAAAATTGTATAATTTTCAAGTGATTATATGAATGAAATGCGTTAATCCTGGATTATTAAAGCTTAGCAGCTTAAAGAAATAATTGAGGCCTAGATAATTAACCCCATTAATTTTTGATCTTGTGTTGCAAGAAAACCTTAGACAAAATGGCTCAAGCACAATCACCTGGCAAGGATCATATTGTAGGGGCAATTACAGATAATGCAAGGAAGAATTTTAATAAGGTTATCGGATTACCGTATTTTGTGGAGGCAAAATTGTCATCTGTTACTCGTAGACCGAAAGAGACATTAACTGAACTCTACATCAGAATTGAAGGCATTGTTGAACAGTTAAAATCACTTAAGCCTACAGGCAAGGAAGTTTATAGTGATATGTTGGTTTCCATTATTATAAATGCATTACCCAAAGACTTCTCATGCATTTTAAACAGAAGATGATATGAAAATTCCTTTGACTGTCTATAAAAAGGCATTAAAATATGTAGCCTCACATCCAAGCCTTCAGCTTACGGATGTTGCAATAAGGAAAGATATGAGTAAGGGTATTCCAGTAAACTCCATCACCCCACAGGAAACCCCGGTTCATCAGACTACAACAGGAAAGAATAAGACTTATTGTCAAGGATGTGGGTTAATCAATCACGATACACAACATTATCGAGCCTCAGATATCATCGATTTGGTCATATTTTTAGGTGGCGATTCATCTATGGTAGTTATAGGAACAGTAAATGGAAAATCAGGCCACGTATTTAATTAAGTGAAACTAGGAGATAAAAATAGTAAGGAGCAATTATAGTAAGGTGCAATTAACATTATTTGATACTGGAGCAGAAGTCTCTATAATAGGAGCTGAATTAGCGAGTTAGCGAGAGCATTAGGAAAAAATTCAAATAATTCAAGATTTAACCACAATCCGTAACGCAAGTGGAAATGTTATGGCCACTGCAGGAAAGATAAGATTAATACTAGAAATAGGAGGAAGAAATTATATTTATGAATTAATTATTAGTGAAGAAAGAGGATTAACTTCACAATTGATATTAGGCTGGCATTTTATGGAAAGGTAGGATGTGAAATTTCAGACTAACCCGCTGAAGCTCTATATTGAAGGAAATAATGTGACTACAGTTGAAATATCGTTGGAACATGCACTGCATGTACCGAAAGAAAATAAAACGCCACGAAAAGAGATTATAGAGAATAGTAAATTCAAGTGTTTAGTACCAGATTTAGTACCAGTATTAGAAGGAAGAAAATATAAGTTTTATAGAACTGGAAACCAGTTTAGTGGATTGTTATATAGCTATTTTTGAGAAAATATAAGTTTTTATTGTACTAGAGACCTGTCTAGTGAATTATGATATAGCTATTTTTGAGCCATTAGTAGGAACTGCTGGGTCTCACACATTATGCCCGGGGATAGTGAAATTAGAATCTGATAAAGAAAATAAAAAATCTAGATTCGTTATGCAGTATATGAATGTGACAAATGAGAAAATTGAGTTAGAACCAAGGAGAACCTTAGGATTTGTTCAGCCATGTGATAAATACTATTTGCTTGTTGATCAGTGTGATAATGTGAATACCATAACAGAAAAAATTAAGGAGGAACAACAGAATTGTTTTTTCAGACAATAGATGACATTTTTCTGTAAACAGTAATGAAAATAAGATCCTAAAGGGACTTATTATGAAATATCCATCAGTCTTCGCAAATGATGATTCTCCAAGTGTAACTCCATTTTATTATCACACTATCAAACTAGAGTCAACCCCTAAGCCTAGAAAGCCATACTCTATTCCAGTTTTGTTTTCATGGAAAAAGTAAAAGAACAAATTAAAATTATGGAAAAACAGGGAATAATAAGACCTTCAAGATCATCCTTTCAGTCACACTTGGTGCCAGTAATAAAAAGGGATGGAAAATTAAGGCTTTGTATAGATTTCAGGAATTTAAATACTCATGTTATGAATAATTCATATCCCTTACCTAACGTAAAGCCATAATACACATGTATACTTAGATGACATTATAATTCAAGTTGATGGATAATATAAATAATCTTGAAAGGATACTCCTTAGACTCCAATAATCAAAATTAAAAGTGAATTTAAAGAAATGCACTTCTTTAAAGACAAGTGTAAAATATTTTGGACATATCATCTCCGCAGAGGGATTAAAAACTCAGCCAATAAAATAGAAACTGTAAATAAGATGTCCACACCCAAAACGGTAAGAGAGTTACAATCATTTTTGGGGATGACTAATTACTATAAAAAATTTATACAAGGTTATGCTGGAATAGCAGCTCTCTTAAATAAACTTACAGAAGGTCATATGAATGGAAAAATTAATAAAAAATACATAGAATGGAATAATGAAGCTGAAGAAGCAGTTGTTAAACTCAAAAGAGTATTGTCGGAACAAATAACACTTATTTTTCCTGATTTTGAAGAAAATGTTTTTTTTTTATCTTACCACGGATGGTTCTAATATTGCAATTGGTGGTGTTATACGACAAAGGGATGAATATGATAATCTGAGACCACTTACGTTTATGGCAGAAAATTAAATAAGGCTGAGATTAATTGAAAAAGAAGCACTAGCATTTGTGTATGGTCTGAAAATAACAGGACATTATGTCTATGATTTCCTATAATGGTTCACACTGATCACCGACCCCTGGTATGGCTATTAACTACCTCAAATGCGAACAGTAGAATCGCTAGATAGCAATTACTAGTAGCTGAATTTGATATAAAAGTGGAATATATCCCCGGTAATTAAAATAAGGTAGCTGACTTGTCTAGATTAAGGCATCACGAGGATAGCCTAGAAGGTAATGATGATTATAATGAGTTATTGCAAGATGAAAATTTATGTGTAGTAACAGAAGAAAAAAAGCATATATGTATCTCGAATGGGATTTAGAAAAAATGATGAGATTACAAGATGAAGATGAGTATTATGGATTATTGAAACAATTGTTATGAGATTACTAGATGAATATGAGTATTATTGATTATTGAAACAATTATTATGAGATTACTAGATGAAGATGAGTATTATGGATTATTGAAACAATTGTTATGAGATTACTAGATGAATATGAGTATTATTGGTTATTGAAACAATTATTATGAGATTACAAGATGAAGATGAGTATTATGGGTTATTTAAACAATTATTATGAGATTACAAGATGAAGATGAGTATTATGGATTATTGAAACAATTATTATGAGATTACTAGATGAAGATGAGTATTATGGATTATTGAAACAATTATTATGAGATTACTCGATGAAGATGAGTATTAAGGATTATTGAAACAATTATTATGAGATTACACGATGAAGATGAGTATTATGAATTATTGAAACAATTATTATGAGATTACTCGATGAAGATGAGTATTATGGATTATTGAAAGAATTATTATGAGATTACTCGATGAAGATGAGTATTATGAATTATTGAAACAATTATTATGAGATTACTCGATGAAGATGAGTATTAAGGATTATTGAAACAATTATTATGAGATTACTCGATGAAGATGAGTATTATGGATTATTGAAACAATTATTATGAGATTACTCGATGAAGATGAGTATTATGGATTATTGAAACAATTATTATGAGATTACTCGATGAAGATGAGTATTATGGATTATTGAAACAATTATTATGAGATTACTCGATGAAGATGAGTATTATGGATTATTGAAACAATTATTATGAGATTACTCGATGAAGATGAGTATTATGGATTATTGAAAACATTATTATGAGATTACTAGATGAAGATGAGTATTATGGATTATTGAAACAATTATTAAAGAAAGGTTACGATGTTGACACATTTGAAAAAGAGTTAAGTAAGCACAAAAAGAAAGTAAGAAGATTGAATTTAGAAGAAATAAATGTGGATAATAATGTTATATAGATTGATTAAAAATAATTATGGTGAAATGACTAGACAGATTGTAATGCCTAATTCTTATAAACATCAAGCTTTGAAACTGGCACACACTATGCTACCTGCAGGGCATGGGGGTGTGCAAGTTACCTAAGCAAGATGTCAAAAGTTTTCATACTGGATCAGTATGTAAAAAGATGTTGAGAATTATTGCAAAGCATGTCTGGTATGTAATCGCTTTAAGCGACTGGGGGACGCCCCAACACCACTGAGAAGTTATTCTGATGTACACATGCCTTTTGAGCGTGTACACATGGATTTATTTTGGCCGATAGAAAATTCATAAAAAGGATGTAAATATTGTATAGTATTGATTAATGTGCTTACAAGATATTTGATTGCTGAACAAAGACAGCTATAGAAGTAACTCAAGTATTTTTTGAATCAGTGGTATGTAAGCAAGGAGTACCTAAGACTTTGGTTACGGACCAAGGTAAAGTATTTGTTAATGAAATATTAAAAGAAGTAGCTGACTTGTTGCAAATGAAATATATAACAACCACTCCATACCATCCACAAGCCAATGGCGTGACAGAGAGATCAAATCGTACTGTATTGAATATATTACGTACTTTAGTGCAAGATAATGTTGGTATTTGGGATACAATGCTCCCTATAGCTACTTTTGCCTATAACACGGCGTTTCATAGAAGTCTCCAAGATAATCCATTTTTCTTAATGTACCTTAGGGATCCTTGTTTCCCTTTTGAAATAATGAAAGAAGAAAAAACATGGTATAATATTGATGATTATAAAGAGGAAATGGCAACTAAAGCTAGTAGAGTTTATGCAAGAAGGCAACTATATTTAGAGGAAGCTTAAGGAATGTTACAAAGAAAGCAAAATAAGAGAGCAAAGATAATAATAATTGAAATAGGAGACAGAATATATGTAAGACAAGTACCAAGAAAAGGGTTACCGTCAAAACTACAGCCAGCCTATAATGATCTATTCAGAGTGTTAGATAAAATGAGTGATGTAGTAATAAAAGTAAGAAATATTAGATCCGGCGATATAAAAACGTTACATACAGATAGAGTACGTGTTATACATGAAGATAATATTACACCATATTTAAATACTAATGTAAAGAGAGCATATCCAGTGCATGACAATGGTGAAACAAGAGAAACAAGAATAAGCCTTCAACCCGTAGATCCATTTCTGTTTTTTCTGAGGATACAGATGATAATTCAGTGGATAATGCAGTAGATAATTCAATGGGGAGTGCATTAGAAAATTCATTTGAAGAGGATAAAGAACCTATAGAATATACATAAAAATGTATATTAGTAATTTATTATTATATTTCTTTTTAAATAAGTATTGATGATACCACTGAACCCATTAAAAGAGCTGAAAACCTTACAATCAATATTAGTCGCAATCTTGATAGTGTAAAAGATAATGATTTTACTAGTAATTTAATCATGCGACATGTTTTTAGATTTGATTCAAAGTTTAAGCAGTTACATTTTGCTATGAATGATTACTTGTTCCATATTTAAATGTTTCCAAGAGAAATAGACATACAAAGGGTGTTGTCAATATTATTGGATCAATTGCAAATGCTCATTTTGGTACAGCAACACAAGACCGAATAGATCACATTAACAGAAATTGCAATCTCTTAATCGATTTACGGAAGAAGAAAGGAAAGTTATCAATGTACATTCTCATATTTGAATGTTACTCTAGGTTATTTAACAAATGTACACCAAGCATTAGATAAACTGGAAACAGCTATGAGTGTAACTGAAAAAATATTTAATAAATTAAATGATAAAATAACTGGAACAAATCAAGAAGTGCTTATGTTAGAAACTTTTCTACATGTTTATTTAGCTCTTGAGTGTTATCTCTGCGGATCATATAAATTCAAGAATTGGGTTACAGACCATGTTGGAAAACCATATTTCTCCTTACATTGTAACTAACACTAAGTTATTGAAATTATTGGTTGATATTTCTGTTAAAACTATTAGTTTATTGTTCCCTCCTGAACCAGAATTTTTAGGTTTGCATAGAGCTGCTATTCGAGTTGTACATAAGACTGCATTAGATGGATTGAGTTTCTACTTACTTATTCCCCTCAGAGGTGATCCCTCAGACACTTTTGATATCTTAAGAATGGATTATTTACCATATCCTATTCCACATACTGATGCTTTCATGTTATATTATATCTCAAAGCATTATTTGGTTATTAGTGAGTCTGAACTCATTATTTTTTAATGGATGATTTTAATGTATGTAGGAAATATGACAATTTATTGATTTGTCCACCATGGGACCAGTTTATAACAGAAATACAGATTTTTGTGAAATTAGCATTGTTTCTTGAAAAACTATTTGTCTCTAACTGTGTAAAACACAAATTGTTAAGGAGTTTCCATCTATTTTTTTTCAAATATGTACAAGGATGGATTTATGCAACCAGTAAATATCAAGCCATACCCTTCTCACTGCCTCTCCCCTTCACAACATGGGAACATGGATTTCTCATGAATGTTACTAATATCACCCTACCCAGCAGTAACCAATTGGAGCCTTTACCCCCTCAACAACTATATTGATCAGCTGCAGCCATTACTGAAACAGCAGGATGCCAACGAGGATCTTCCGGAATGGTCACGAATGGGTATCACGGTGATGATTGCCTTACTCTTCGTGATACTGGCCGTTGGACTCAACCGCATGCATAATTGGTGGTACGTTTCTCGATTACCCAAGCAATCGGACAACACCCAGGAATCTCACAAATTGATGCCGGATCCTCCACCGTCGACTTCAGCGACGTGTCAACATCATTCATATAGTGCCCGAGGACGTGCACTTGAAGACGGGGGTAATGTCGTGACCATAATTATGTGATATGTGAAGGTGGAAGATACATGTGGAATAGTAACCACTTGGCTTGGAAACCACGTGGTAAGGAAATGTAAATATTGGAGAGGAAATCAAATACAAACTAAGATTATGGGTCAGTCAGTGGCGAGATCAAAACAACAGGTGTTCCATATCAGAACGCCAGGTAAACACGCAGATAATCCATATACAGGAAATTAAATGTACAAGGCAATATGGTCTAGGTATCAGCATTCAGACTAGATAGTGAGATAAAAGGGAAGATATATATGTTAATTATGAAACAATAGTTCAAATGTTGTTACACACACAGCCCTACAAATGTAATGTTTACTTATGACCAGAGGGCAAAGGACAAACGTAATGCTTACTTATGACCAGAGAGTCAGATAAATGAGAAGATAAATTTTGTGAGACAAAAGTGATCTTATGAGACGTGAGTTCAAAAGTTGCCCACACAGAGGGAAAACAAGCCTAAGGATTAGCCTAACAACAATGTCATAGCCGTCACAGGTGTACTATTCGTTTCCGGGTATTGTAAACCTAACAAGTAGCCTTAAACCAATATAGGAACTTCCCCAAATGCTGTGTCTGTAGAGAATTGGTAACTGTCTAGATTTTGGAAATAAAAGAGGCTTACTCGCTTAGAGAAGAGCATTCACTCAGACTTCTACTCAGAAGTAATCAACTCAGCTCAGAATGGAGCTGTTGAGATATTGGGGTAAGTGGAAACTTGTTCTAATGCAGTCTTGAAAGCAGCTGTAGGATGTTAGTGTAAGGATATTTTATGTAGGATTTGTGATTTATAAAGTATTGCTCCGTGATTATTTTATTAAGTGTTGCTCCATGATTATGAATATTTTTATATGCTCCTAGAAGAATTACTTATGTGCCGATTATATATGTGTCAAAGCAAGAAGAAAGAATTATGTTATTATATGACAGAAGGAGCATGATGTTAGTAAATGACAGAAGGAGTTGATGTTAGTATATGACAGAAGGAGCAAAGGAAGATTATTTGTTAATTAAAGTTATAGAAAACGGAAAGATCTTTTAATGAAAATCATTTTAGAAGTTAGTGTTCTGTACCCCGTGACCAAAGTATAAGTTGATTGACAGAACACGAAAACGTTGCAATAACGAGCGACGAAATTGGTGGCAGCGGTGGGATATTATTGCAACATTGATGATATTGCAACATTGCATATATTGCAACATTGAATGTATTGTACCTTGCAACATTGCAGAAAATGCATCATTACATAAATTGCAACATTGCAGTAATTGCAACATTGCATAAATTGTTATATATATATATATATATATTTTGCAACATTGTAGAAATTGTTAAATGGATTAATAGATTGCAAGTAATCGTACAATTGAAGACAAAAGAAAAAATATATTTCTTTGTAATTTCAACTTAGTTTTCAAAATTGTATAATTTTCAAGTGATTATATGAATGAAATGCGTTAATCCTGGATTATTAAAGCTTAGCAGCTTAAAGAAATAATTGAGGCCTAGATAATTAACCCCATTAATTTTTGATCTTGTGTTGCAAGAAAACCTTAGACAAAATGGCTCAAGCACAATCACCTGGCAAGGATCATATTGTAGGGGCAATTACAGATAATGCAAGGAAGAATTTTAATAAGGTTATCGGATTACCGTATTTTGTGGAGGCAAAATTGTCATCTGTTACTCGTAGACCGAAAGAGACATTAACTGAACTCTACATCAGAATTGAAGGCATTGTTGAACAGTTAAAATCACTTAAGCCTACAGGCAAGGAAGTTTATAGTGATATGTTGGTTTCCATTATTATAAATGCATTACCCAAAGACTTCTCATGCATTTTAAACAGAAGATGATATGAAAATTCCTTTGACTGTCTATAAAAAGGCATTAAAATATGTAGCCTCACATCCAAGCCTTCAGCTTACGGATGTTGCAATAAGGAAAGATATGAGTAAGGGTATTCCAGTAAACTCCATCACCCCACAGGAAACCCCGGTTCATCAGACTACAACAGGAAAGAATAAGACTTATTGTCAAGGATGTGGGTTAATCAATCACGATACACAACATTATCGAGCCTCAGATATCATCGATTTGGTCATATTTTTAGGTGGCGATTCATCTATGGTAGTTATAGGAACAGTAAATGGAAAATCAGGCCACGTATTTAATTAAGTGAAACTAGGAGATAAAAATAGTAAGGAGCAATTATAGTAAGGTGCAATTAACATTATTTGATACTGGAGCAGAAGTCTCTATAATAGGAGCTGAATTAGCGAGTTAGCGAGAGCATTAGGAAAAAATTCAAATAATTCAAGATTTAACCACAATCCGTAACGCAAGTGGAAATGTTATGGCCACTGCAGGAAAGATAAGATTAATACTAGAAATAGGAGGAAGAAATTATATTTATGAATTAATTATTAGTGAAGAAAGAGGATTAACTTCACAATTGATATTAGGCTGGCATTTTATGGAAAGGTAGGATGTGAAATTTCAGACTAACCCGCTGAAGCTCTATATTGAAGGAAATAATGTGACTACAGTTGAAATATCGTTGGAACATGCACTGCATGTACCGAAAGAAAATAAAACGCCACGAAAAGAGATTATAGAGAATAGTAAATTCAAGTGTTTAGTACCAGATTTAGTACCAGTATTAGAAGGAAGAAAATATAAGTTTTATAGAACTGGAAACCAGTTTAGTGGATTGTTATATAGCTATTTTTGAGAAAATATAAGTTTTTATTGTACTAGAGACCTGTCTAGTGAATTATGATATAGCTATTTTTGAGCCATTAGTAGGAACTGCTGGGTCTCACACATTATGCCCGGGGATAGTGAAATTAGAATCTGATAAAGAAAATAAAAAATCTAGATTCGTTATGCAGTATATGAATGTGACAAATGAGAAAATTGAGTTAGAACCAAGGAGAACCTTAGGATTTGTTCAGCCATGTGATAAATACTATTTGCTTGTTGATCAGTGTGATAATGTGAATACCATAACAGAAAAAATTAAGGAGGAACAACAGAATTGTTTTTTCAGACAATAGATGACATTTTTCTGTAAACAGTAATGAAAATAAGATCCTAAAGGGACTTATTATGAAATATCCATCAGTCTTCGCAAATGATGATTCTCCAAGTGTAACTCCATTTTATTATCACACTATCAAACTAGAGTCAACCCCTAAGCCTAGAAAGCCATACTCTATTCCAGTTTTGTTTTCATGGAAAAAGTAAAAGAACAAATTAAAATTATGGAAAAACAGGGAATAATAAGACCTTCAAGATCATCCTTTCAGTCACCCTTGGTGCCAGTAATAAAAAGGGATGGAAAATTAAGGCTTTGTATAGATTTCAGGAATTTAAATACTCATGTTATGAATAATTCATATCCCTTACCTAACGTAAAGCCATAATACACATGTATACTTAGATGACATTATAATTCAAGTTGATGGATAATATAAATAATCTTGAAAGGATACTCCTTAGACTCCAATAATCAAAATTAAAAGTGAATTTAAAGAAATGCACTTCTTTAAAGACAAGTGTAAAATATTTTGGACATATCATCTCCGCAGAGGGATTAAAAACTCAGCCAATAAAATAGAAACTGTAAATAAGATGTCCACACCCAAAACGGTAAGAGAGTTACAATCATTTTTGGGGATGACTAATTACTATAAAAAAATTTATACAAGGTTATGCTGGAATAGCAGCTCTCTTAAATAAACTTACAGAAGGTCATATGAATGGAAAAATTAATAAAAAATACATAGAATGGAATAATGAAGCTGAAGAAGCAGTTGTTAAACTCAAAAGAGTATTGTCGGAACAAATAACACTTATTTTTCCTGATTTTGAAGAAAATGTTTTTTTTTTATCTTACCACGGATGGTTCTAATATTGCAATTGGTGGTGTTATACGACAAAGGGATGAATATGATAATCTGAGACCACTTACGTTTATGGCAGAAAATTAAATAAGGCTGAGATTAATTGAAAAAGAAGCACTAGCATTTGTGTATGGTCTGAAAATAACAGGACATTATGTCTATGATTTCCTATAATGGTTCACACTGATCACCGACCCCTGGTATGGCTATTAACTACCTCAAATGCGAACAGTAGAATCGCTAGATAGCAATTACTAGTAGCTGAATTTGATATAAAAGTGGAATATATCCCCGGTAATTAAAATAAGGTAGCTGACTTGTCTAGATTAAGGCATCACGAGGATAGCCTAGAAGGTAATGATGATTATAATGAGTTATTGCAAGATGAAAATTTATGTGTAGTAACAGAAGAAAAAAAGCATATATGTATCTCGAATGGGATTTAGAAAAAATGATGAGATTACAAGATGAAGATGAGTATTATGGATTATTGAAACAATTGTTATGAGATTACTAGATGAATATGAGTATTATTGATTATTGAAACAATTATTATGAGATTACTAGATGAAGATGAGTATTATGGATTATTGAAACAATTGTTATGAGATTACTAGATGAATATGAGTATTATTGGTTATTGAAACAATTATTATGAGATTACAAGATGAAGATGAGTATTATGGGTTATTTAAACAATTATTATGAGATTACAAGATGAAGATGAGTATTATGGATTATTGAAACAATTATTATGAGATTACTAGATGAAGATGAGTATTATGGATTATTGAAACAATTATTATGAGATTACTCGATGAAGATGAGTATTAAGGATTATTGAAACAATTATTATGAGATTACACGATGAAGATGAGTATTATGAATTATTGAAACAATTATTATGAGATTACTCGATGAAGATGAGTATTATGGATTATTGAAAGAATTATTATGAGATTACTCGATGAAGATGAGTATTATGAATTATTGAAACAATTATTATGAGATTACTCGATGAAGATGAGTATTAAGGATTATTGAAACAATTATTATGAGATTACTCGATGAAGATGAGTATTATGGATTATTGAAACAATTATTATGAGATTACTCGATGAAGATGAGTATTATGGATTATTGAAACAATTATTATGAGATTACTCGATGAAGATGAGTATTATGGATTATTGAAACAATTATTATGAGATTACTCGATGAAGATGAGTATTATGGATTATTGAAACAATTATTATGAGATTACTCGATGAAGATGAGTATTATGGATTATTGAAAACATTATTATGAGATTACTAGATGAAGATGAGTATTATGGATTATTGAAACAATTATTAAAGAAAGGTTACGATGTTGACACATTTGAAAAAGAGTTAAGTAAGCACAAAAAGAAAGTAAGAAGATTGAATTTAGAAGAAATAAATGTGGATAATAATGTTATATAGATTGATTAAAAATAATTATGGTGAAATGACTAGACAGATTGTAATGCCTAATTCTTATAAACATCAAGCTTTGAAACTGGCACACACTATGCTACCTGCAGGGCATGGGGGTGTGCAAGTTACCTAAGCAAGATGTCAAAAGTTTTCATACTGGATCAGTATGTAAAAAGATGTTGAGAATTATTGCAAAGCATGTCTGGTATGTAATCGCTTTAAGCGACTGGGGGACGCCCCAACACCACTGAGAAGTTATTCTGATGTACACATGCCTTTTGAGCGTGTACACATGGATTTATTTTGGCCGATAGAAAATTCATAAAAAGGATGTAAATATTGTATAGTATTGATTAATGTGCTTACAAGATATTTGATTGCTGAACAAAGACAGCTATAGAAGTAACTCAAGTATTTTTTGAATCAGTGGTATGTAAGCAAGGAGTACCTAAGACTTTGGTTACGGACCAAGGTAAAGTATTTGTTAATGAAATATTAAAAGAAGTAGCTGACTTGTTGCAAATGAAATATATAACAACCACTCCATACCATCCACAAGCCAATGGCGTGACAGAGAGATCAAATCGTACTGTATTGAATATATTACGTACTTTAGTGCAAGATAATGTTGGTATTTGGGATACAATGCTCCCTATAGCTACTTTTGCCTATAACACGGCGTTTCATAGAAGTCTCCAAGATAATCCATTTTTCTTAATGTACCTTAGGGATCCTTGTTTCCCTTTTGAAATAATGAAAGAAGAAAAAACATGGTATAATATTGATGATTATAAAGAGGAAATGGCAACTAAAGCTAGTAGAGTTTATGCAAGAAGGCAACTATATTTAGAGGAAGCTTAAGGAATGTTACAAAGAAAGCAAAATAAGAGAGCAAAGATAATAATAATTGAAATAGGAGACAGAATATATGTAAGACAAGTACCAAGAAAAGGGTTACCGTCAAAACTACAGCCAGCCTATAATGATCTATTCAGAGTGTTAGATAAAATGAGTGATGTAGTAATAAAAGTAAGAAATATTAGATCCGGCGATATAAAAACGTTACATACAGATAGAGTACGTGTTATACATGAAGATAATATTACACCATATTTAAATACTAATGTAAAGAGAGCATATCCAGTGCATGACAATGGTGAAACAAGAGAAACAAGAATAAGCCTTCAACCCGTAGATCCATTTCTGTTTTTTCTGAGGATACAGATGATAATTCAGTGGATAATGCAGTAGATAATTCAATGGGGAGTGCATTAGAAAATTCATTTGAAGAGGATAAAGAACCTATAGAATATACATAAAAATGTATATTAGTAATTTATTATTATATTTCTTTTTAAATAAGTATTGATGATACCACTGAACCCATTAAAAGAGCTGAAAACCTTACAATCAATATTAGTCGCAATCTTGATAGTGTAAAAGATAATGATTTTACTAGTAATTTAATCATGCGACATGTTTTTAGATTTGATTCAAAGTTTAAGCAGTTACATTTTGCTATGAATGATTACTTGTTCCATATTTAAATGTTTCCAAGAGAAATAGACATACAAAGGGTGTTGTCAATATTATTGGATCAATTGCAAATGCTCATTTTGGTACAGCAACACAAGACCGAATAGATCACATTAACAGAAATTGCAATCTCTTAATCGATTTACGGAAGAAGAAAGGAAAGTTATCAATGTACATTCTCATATTTGAATGTTACTCTAGGTTATTTAACAAATGTACACCAAGCATTAGATAAACTGGAAACAGCTATGAGTGTAACTGAAAAAATATTTAATAAATTAAATGATAAAATAACTGGAACAAATCAAGAAGTGCTTATGTTAGAAACTTTTCTACATGTTTATTTAGCTCTTGAGTGTTATCTCTGCGGATCATATAAATTCAAGAATTGGGTTACAGACCATGTTGGAAAACCATATTTCTCCTTACATTGTAACTAACACTAAGTTATTGAAATTATTGGTTGATATTTCTGTTAAAACTATTAGTTTATTGTTCCCTCCTGAACCAGAATTTTTAGGTTTGCATAGAGCTGCTATTCGAGTTGTACATAAGACTGCATTAGATGGATTGAGTTTCTACTTACTTATTCCCCTCAGAGGTGATCCCTCAGACACTTTTGATATCTTAAGAATGGATTATTTACCATATCCTATTCCACATACTGATGCTTTCATGTTATATTATATCTCAAAGCATTATTTGGTTATTAGTGAGTCTGAACTCATTATTTTTTAATGGATGATTTTAATGTATGTAGGAAATATGACAATTTATTGATTTGTCCACCATGGGACCAGTTTATAACAGAAATACAGATTTTTGTGAAATTAGCATTGTTTCTTGAAAAACTATTTGTCTCTAACTGTGTAAAACACAAATTGTTAAGGAGTTTCCATCTATTTTTTTTCAAATATGTACAAGGATGGATTTATGCAACCAGTAAATATCAAGCCATACCCTTCTCACTGCCTCTCCCCTTCACAACATGGGAACATGGATTTCTCATGAATGTTACTAATATCACCCTACCCAGCAGTAACCAATTGGAGCCTTTACCCCCTCAACAACTATATTGATCAGCTGCAGCCATTACTGAAACAGCAGGATGCCAACGAGGATCTTCCGGAATGGTCACGAATGGGTATCACGGTGATGATTGCCTTACTCTTCGTGATACTGGCCGTTGGACTCAACCGCATGCATAATTGGTGGTACGTTTCTCGATTACCCAAGCAATCGGACAACACCCAGGAATCTCACAAATTGATGCCGGATCCTCCACCGTCGACTTCAGCGACGTGTCAACATCATTCATATAGTGCCCGAGGACGTGCACTTGAAGACGGGGGTAATGTCGTGACCATAATTATGTGATATGTGAAGGTGGAAGATACATGTGGAATAGTAACCACTTGGCTTGGAAACCACGTGGTAAGGAAATGTAAATATTGGAGAGGAAATCAAATACAAACTAAGATTATGGGTCAGTCAGTGGCGAGATCAAAACAA
Source organism: Cancer borealis (assembly GCA_036785275.1). Classification (NCBI taxonomy): domain Eukaryota; kingdom Metazoa; phylum Arthropoda; class Malacostraca; order Decapoda; family Cancridae; genus Cancer; species Cancer borealis. Next base: position 39,907 of record JAXIVD010001181.1, read on the forward strand.
CAGGTGTTCCATATCAGAACGCCAGGTAAACACGCAGATAATCCATATACAGGAAATTAAATGTACAAGGCAATATGGTCTAGGTATCAGCATTCAGACTAGATAGTGAGATAAAAGGGAAGATATATATGTTAATTATGAAACAATAGTTCAAATGTTGTTACACACACAGCCCTACAAATGTAATGTTTACTTATGACCAGAGGGCAAAGGACAAACGTAATGCTTACTTATGACCAGAGAGTCAGATAAATGAGAAGATAAATTTTGTGAGACAAAAGTGATCTTATGAGACGTGAGTTCAAAAGTTGCCCACACAGAGGGAAAACAAGCCTAAGGATTAGCCTAACAACAATGTCATAGCCGTCACAGGTGTACTATTCGTTTCCGGGTATTGTAAACCTAACAAGTAGCCTTAAACCAATATAGGAACTTCCCCAAATGCTGTGTCTGTAGAGAATTGGTAACTGTCTAGATTTTGGAAATAAAAGAGGCTTACTCGCTTAGAGAAGAGCATTCACTCAGACTTCTACTCAGAAGTAATCAACTCAGCTCAGAATGGAGCTGTTGAGATATTGGGGTAAGTGGAAACTTGTTCTAATGCAGTCTTGAAAGCAGCTGTAGGATGTTAGTGTAAGGATATTTTATGTAGGATTTGTGATTTATAAAGTATTGCTCCGTGATTATTTTATTAAGTGTTGCTCCATGATTATGAATATTTTTATATGCTCCTAGAAGAATTACTTATGTGCCGATTATATATGTGTCAAAGCAAGAAGAAAGAATTATGTTATTATATGACAGAAGGAGCATGATGTTAGTAAATGACAGAAGGAGTTGATGTTAGTATATGACAGAAGGAGCAAAGGAAGATTATTTGTTAATTAAAGTTATAGAAAACGGAAAGATCTTTTAATGAAAATCATTTTAGAAGTTAGTGTTCTGTACCCCGTGACCAAAGTATAAGTTGATTGACAGAACACGAAAACGTTGCAATAACGAGCGACGAAATTGGTGGCAGCGGTGGGATATTATTGCAACATTGATGATATTGCAACATTGCATATATTGCAACATTGAATGTATTGTACCTTGCAACATTGCAGAAAATGCATCATTACATAAATTGCAACATTGCAGTAATTGCAACATTGCATAAATTGTTATATATATATATATATATTTTGCAACATTGTAGAAATTGTTAAATGGATTAATAGATTGCAAGTAATCGTACAATTGAAGACAAAAGAAAAAATATATTTCTTTGTAATTTCAACTTAGTTTTCAAAATTGTATAATTTTCAAGTGATTATATGAATGAAATGCGTTAATCCTGGATTATTAAAGCTTAGCAGCTTAAAGAAATAATTGAGGCCTAGATAATTAACCCCATTAATTTTTGATCTTGTGTTGCAAGAAAACCTTAGACAAAATGGCTCAAGCACAATCACCTGGCAAGGATCATATTGTAGGGGCAATTACAGATAATGCAAGGAAGAATTTTAATAAGGTTATCGGATTACCGTATTTTGTGGAGGCAAAATTGTCATCTGTTACTCGTAGACCGAAAGAGACATTAACTGAACTCTACATCAGAATTGAAGGCATTGTTGAACAGTTAAAATCACTTAAGCCTACAGGCAAGGAAGTTTATAGTGATATGTTGGTTTCCATTATTATAAATGCATTACCCAAAGACTTCTCATGCATTTTAAACAGAAGATGATATGAAAATTCCTTTGACTGTCTATAAAAAGGCATTAAAATATGTAGCCTCACATCCAAGCCTTCAGCTTACGGATGTTGCAATAAGGAAAGATATGAGTAAGGGTATTCCAGTAAACTCCATCACCCCACAGGAAACCCCGGTTCATCAGACTACAACAGGAAAGAATAAGACTTATTGTCAAGGATGTGGGTTAATCAATCACGATACACAACATTATCGAGCCTCAGATATCATCGATTTGGTCATATTTTTAGGTGGCGATTCATCTATGGTAGTTATAGGAACAGTAAATGGAAAATCAGGCCACGTATTTAATTAAGTGAAACTAGGAGATAAAAATAGTAAGGAGCAATTATAGTAAGGTGCAATTAACATTATTTGATACTGGAGCAGAAGTCTCTATAATAGGAGCTGAATTAGCGAGTTAGCGAGAGCATTAGGAAAAAATTCAAATAATTCAAGATTTAACCACAATCCGTAACGCAAGTGGAAATGTTATGGCCACTGCAGGAAAGATAAGATTAATACTAGAAATAGGAGGAAGAAATTATATTTATGAATTAATTATTAGTGAAGAAAGAGGATTAACTTCACAATTGATATTAGGCTGGCATTTTATGGAAAGGTAGGATGTGAAATTTCAGACTAACCCGCTGAAGCTTTATATTGAAGGAAATAATGTGACTACAGTTGAAATATCGTTGGAACATGCACTGCATGTACCGAAAGAAAATAAAACGCCACGAAAAGAGATTATAGAGAATAGTAAATTCAAGTGTTTAGTACCAGATTTAGTACCAGTATTAGAAGGAAGAAAATATAAGTTTTATAGAACTGGAAACCAGTTTAGTGGATTGTTATATAGCTATTTTTGAGAAAATATAAGTTTTTATTGTACTAGAGACCTGTCTAGTGAATTATGATATAGCTATTTTTGAGCCATTAGTAGGAACTGCTGGGTCTCACACATTATGCCCGGGGATAGTGAAATTAGAATCTGATAAAGAAAATAAAAAATCTAGATTCGTTATGCAGTATATGAATGTGACAAATGAGAAAATTGAGTTAGAACCAAGGAGAACCTTAGGATTTGTTCAGCCATGTGATAAATACTATTTGCTTGTTGATCAGTGTGATAATGTGAATACCATAACAGAAAAAATTAAGGAGGAACAACAGAATTGTTTTTTCAGACAATAGATGACATTTTTCTGTAAACAGTAATGAAAATAAGATCCTAAAGGGACTTATTATGAAATATCCATCAGTCTTCGCAAATGATGATTCTCCAAGTGTAACTCCATTTTATTATCACACTATCAAACTAGAGTCAACCCCTAAGCCTAGAAAGCCATACTCTATTCCAGTTTTGTTTTCATGGAAAAAGTAAAAGAACAAATTAAAATTATGGAAAAACAGGGAATAATAAGACCTTCAAGATCATCCTTTCAGTCACCCTTGGTGCCAGTAATAAAAAGGGATGGAAAATTAAGGCTTTGTATAGATTTCAGGAATTTAAATACTCATGTTATGAATAATTCATATCCCTTACCTAACGTAAAGCCATAATACACATGTATACTTAGATGACATTATAATTCAAGTTGATGGATAATATAAATAATCTTGAAAGGATACTCCTTAGACTCCAATAATCAAAATTAAAAGTGAATTTAAAGAAATGCACTTCTTTAAAGACAAGTGTAAAATATTTTGGACATATCATCTCCGCAGAGGGATTAAAAACTCAGCCAATAAAATAGAAACTGTAAATAAGATGTCCACACCCAAAACGGTAAGAGAGTTACAATCATTTTTGGGGATGACTAATTACTATAAAAAATTTATACAAGGTTATGCTGGAATAGCAGCTCTCTTAAATAAACTTACAGAAGGTCATATGAATGAAAAAATTAATAAAAAATACATAGAATGGAATAATGAAGCTGAAGAAGCAGTTGTTAAACTCAAAAGAGTATTGTCGGAACAAATAACACTTATTTTTCCTGATTTTGAAGAAAATTTTTTTTTTTTTATCTTACCACGGATGGTTCTAATATTGCAATTGGTGGTGTTATACGACAAAGGGATGAATATGATAATCTGAGACCACTTACGTTTATGGCAGAAAATTAAATAAGGCTGAGATTAATTGAAAAAGAAGCACTAGCATTTGTGTATGGTCTGAAAATAACAGGACATTATGTCTATGATTTCCTATAATGGTTCACACTGATCACCGACCCCTGGTATGGCTATTAACTACCTCAAATGCGAACAGTAGAATCGCTAGATAGCAATTACTAGTAGCTGAATTTGATATAAAAGTGGCATATATCCCCGGTAATTAAAATAAGATAGCTGACTTGTCTAGATTAAGGCATCACGAGGATAGCCTAGAAGGTAATGATGATTATAATGAGTTATTGCAAGATGAAAATTTATGTGTAGTAACAGAAGAAAAAAAGCATATATGTATCTCGAATGGGATTTAGAAAAAATGATGAGATTACAAGATGAAGATGAGTATTATGGATTATTGAAACAATTGTTATGAGATTACTAGATGAATATGAGTATTATTGATTATTGAAACAATTATTATGAGATTACTAGATGAAGATGAGTATTATGGATTATTGAAACAATTGTTATGAGATTACTAGATGAATATGAGTATTATTGGTTATTGAAACAATTATTATGAGATTACAAGATGAAGATGAGTATTATGGGTTATTTAAACAATTATTATGAGATTACAAGATGAAGATGAGTATTATGGATTATTGAAACAATTATTATGAGATTACTAGATGAAGATGAGTATTATGGATTATTGAAACAATTATTATGAGATTACTCGATGAAGATGAGTATTAAGGATTATTGAAACAATTATTATGAGATTACACGATGAAGATGAGTATTATGAATTATTGAAACAATTATTATGAGATTACTCGATGAAGATGAGTATTATGGATTATTGAAAGAATTATTATGAGATTACTCGATGAAGATGAGTATTATGAATTATTGAAACAATTATTATGAGATTACTCGATGAAGATGAGTATTAAGGATTATTGAAACAATTATTATGAGATTACTCGATGAAGATGAGTATTATGGATTATTGAAACAATTATTATGAGATTACTCGATGAAGATGAGTATTATGGATTATTGAAACAATTATTATGAGATTACTCGATGAAGATGAGTATTATGGATTATTGAAACAATTATTATGAGATTACTCGATGAAGATGAGTATTATGGATTATTGAAACAATTATTATGAGATTACTCGATGAAGATGAGTATTATGGATTATTGAAAACATTATTATGAGATTACTAGATGAAGATGAGTATTATGGATTATTGAAACAATTATTAAAGAAAGGTTACGATGTTGACACATTTGAAAAAGAGTTAAGTAAGCACAAAAAGAAAGTAAGAAGATTGAATTTAGAAGAAATAAATGTGGATAATAATGTTATATAGATTGATTAAAAATAATTATGGTGAAATGACTAGACAGATTGTAATGCCTAATTCTTATAAACATCAAGCTTTGAAACTGGCACACACTATGCTACCTGCAGGGCATGGGGGTGTGCAAGTTACCTAAGCAAGATGTCAAAAGTTTTCATACTGGATCAGTATGTAAAAAGATGTTGAGAATTATTGCAAAGCATGTCTGGTATGTAATCGCTTTAAGCGACTGGGGGACGCCCCAACACCACTGAGAAGTTATTCTGATGTACACATGCCTTTTGAGCGTGTACACATGGATTTATTTTGGCCGATAGAAAATTCATAAAAAGGATGTAAATATTGTATAGTATTGATTAATGTGCTTACAAGATATTTGATTGCTGAACAAAGACAGCTATAGAAGTAACTCAAGTATTTTTTGAATCAGTGGTATGTAAGCAAGGAGTACCTAAGACTTTGGTTACGGACCAAGGTAAAGTATTTGTTAATGAAATATTAAAAGAAGTAGCTGACTTGTTGCAAATGAAATATATAACAACCACTCCATACCATCCACAAGCCAATGGCGTGACAGAGAGATCAAATCGTACTGTATTGAATATATTACGTACTTTAGTGCAAGATAATGTTGGTATTTGGGATACAATGCTCCCTATAGCTACTTTTGCCTATAACACGGCGTTTCATAGAAGTCTCCAAGATAATCCATTTTTCTTAATGTACCTTAGGGATCCTTGTTTCCCTTTTGAAATAATGAAAGAAGAAAAAACATGGTATAATATTGATGATTATAAAGAGGAAATGGCAACTAAAGCTAGTAGAGTTTATGCAAGAAGGCAACTATATTTAGAGGAAGCTTAAGGAATGTTACAAAGAAAGCAAAATAAGAGAGCAAAGATAATAATAATTGAAATAGGAGACAGAATATATGTAAGACAAGTACCAAGAAAAGGGTTACCGTCAAAACTACAGCCAGCCTATAATGATCTATTCAGAGTGTTAGATAAAATGAGTGATGTAGTAATAAAAGTAAGAAATATTAGATCCGGCGATATAAAAACGTTACATACAGATAGAGTACGTGTTATACATGAAGATAATATTACACCATATTTAAATACTAATGTAAAGAGAGCATATCCAGTGCATGACAATGGTGAAACAAGAGAAACAAGAATAAGCCTTCAACCCGTAGATCCATTTCTGTTTTTTCTGAGGATACAGATGATAATTCAGTGGATAATGCAGTAGATAATTCAATGGGGAGTGCATTAGAAAATTCATTTGAAGAGGATAAAGAACCTATAGAATATACATAAAAATGTATATTAGTAATTTATTATTATATTTCTTTTTAAATAAGTATTGATGATACCACTGAACCCATTAAAAGAGCTGAAAACCTTACAATCAATATTAGTCGCAATCTTGATAGTGTAAAAGATAATGATTTTACTAGTAATTTAATCATGCGACATGTTTTTAGATTTGATTCAAAGTTTAAGCAGTTACATTTTGCTATGAATGATTACTTGTTCCATATTTAAATGTTTCCAAGAGAAATAGACATACAAAGGGTGTTGTCAATATTATTGGATCAATTGCAAATGCTCATTTTGGTACAGCAACACAAGACCGAATAGATCACATTAACAGAAATTGCAATCTCTTAATCGATTTACGGAAGAAGAAAGGAAAGTTATCAATGTACATTCTCATATTTGAATGTTACTCTAGGTTATTTAACAAATGTACACCAAGCATTAGATAAACTGGAAACAGCTATGAGTGTAACTGAAAAAATATTTAATAAATTAAATGATAAAATAACTGGAACAAATCAAGAAGTGCTTATGTTAGAAACTTTTCTACATGTTTATTTAGCTCTTGAGTGTTATCTCTGCGGATCATATAAATTCAAGAATTGGGTTACAGACCATGTTGGAAAACCATATTTCTCCTTACATTGTAACTAACACTAAGTTATTGAAATTATTGGTTGATATTTCTGTTAAAACTATTAGTTTATTGTTCCCTCCTGAACCAGAATGTTTAGGTTTGCATAGAGCTGCTATTCGAGTTGTACATAAGACTGCATTAGATGGATTGAGTTTCTACTTACTTATTCCCCTCAGAGGTGATCCCTCAGACACTTTTGATATCTTAAGAATGGATTATTTACCATATCCTATTCCACATACTGATGCTTTCATGTTATATTATATCTCAAAGCATTATTTGGTTATTAGTGAGTCTGAACTCATTATTTTTTAATGGATGATTTTAATGTATGTAGGAAATATGACAATTTATTGATTTGTCCACCATGGGACCAGTTTATAACAGAAATACAGATTTTTGTGAAATTAGCATTGTTTCTTGAAAAACTATTTGTCTCTAACTGTGTAAAACACAAATTGTTAAGGAGTTTCCATCTATTTTTTTCAAATATGTACAAGGATGGATTTATGCAACCAGTAAATATCAAGCCATACCCTTCTCACTGCCTCTCCCCTTCACAACATGGGAACATGGATTTCTCATGAATGTTACTAATATCACCCTACCCAGCAGTAACCAATTGGAGCCTTTACCCCCTCAACAACTATATTGATCAGCTGCAGCCATTACTGAAACAGCAGGATGCCAACGAGGATCTTCCGGAATGGTCACGAATGGGTATCACGGTGATGATTGCCTTACTCTTCGTGATACTGGCCGTTGGACTCAACCGCATGCATAATTGGTGGTACGTTTCTCGATTACCCAAGCAATCGGACAACACCCAGGAATCTCACAAATTGATGCCGGATCCTCCACCGTCGACTTCAGCGACGTGTCAACATCATTCATATAGTGCCCGAGGACGTGCACTTGAAGACGGGGGTAATGTCGTGACCATAATTATGTGATATGTGAAGGTGGAAGATACATGTGGAATAGTAACCACTTGGCTTGGAAACCACGTGGTAAGGAAATGTAAATATTGGAGAGGAAATCAAATACAAACTAAGATTATGGGTCAGTCAGTGGCGAGATCAAAACAACAGGTGTTCCATATCAGAACGCCAGGTAAACACGCAGATAATCCATATACAGGAAATTAAATGTACAAGGCAATATGGTCTAGGTATCAGCATTCAGACTAGATAGTGAGATAAAAGGGAAGATATATATGTTAATTATGAAACAATAGTTCAAATGTTGTTACACACACAGCCCTACAAATGTAATGTTTACTTATGACCAGAGGGCAAAGGACAAACGTAATGCTTACTTATGACCAGAGAGTCAGATAAATGAGAAGATAAATTTTGTGAGACAAAAGTGATCTTATGAGACGTGAGTTCAAAAGTTGCCCACACAGAGGGAAAACAAGCCTAAGGATTAGCCTAACAACAATGTCATAGCCGTCACAGGTGTACTATTCGTTTCCGGGTATTGTAAACCTAACAAGTAGCCTTAAACCAATATAGGAACTTCCCCAAATGCTGTGTCTGTAGAGAATTGGTAACTGTCTAGATTTTGGAAATAAAAGAGGCTTACTCGCTTAGAGAAGAGCATTCACTCAGACTTCTACTCAGAAGTAATCAACTCAGCTCAGAATGGAGCTGTTGAGATATTGGGGTAAGTGGAAACTTGTTCTAATGCAGTCTTGAAAGCAGCTGTAGGATGTTAGTGTAAGGATATTTTATGTAGGATTTGTGATTTATAAAGTATTGCTCCGTGATTATTTTATTAAGTGTTGCTCCATGATTATGAATATTTTTATATGCTCCTAGAAGAATTACTTATGTGCCGATTATATATGTGTCAAAGCAAGAAGAAAGAATTATGTTATTATATGACAGAAGGAGCATGATGTTAGTAAATGACAGAAGGAGTTGATGTTAGTATATGACAGAAGGAGCAAAGGAAGATTATTTGTTAATTAAAGTTATAGAAAACGGAAAGATCTTTTAATGAAAATCATTTTAGAAGTTAGTGTTCTGTACCCCGTGACCAAAGTATAAGTTGATTGACAGAACACGAAAACGTTGCAATAACGAGCGACGAAATTGGTGGCAGCGGTGGGATATTATTGCAACATTGATGATATTGCAACATTGCATATATTGCAACATTGAATGTATTGTACCTTGCAACATTGCAGAAAATGCATCATTACATAAATTGCAACATTGCAGTAATTGCAACATTGCATAAATTGTTATATATATATATATATATATTTTGCAACATTGTAGAAATTGTTAAATGGATTAATAGATTGCAAGTAATCGTACAATTGAAGACAAAAGAAAAAATATATTTCTTTGTAATTTCAACTTAGTTTTCAAAATTGTATAATTTTCAAGTGATTATATGAATGAAATGCGTTAATCCTGGATTATTAAAGCTTAGCAGCTTAAAGAAATAATTGAGGCCTAGATAATTAACCCCATTAATTTTTGATCTTGTGTTGCAAGAAAACCTTAGACAAAATGGCTCAAGCACAATCACCTGGCAAGGATCATATTGTAGGGGCAATTACAGATAATGCAAGGAAGAATTTTAATAAGGTTATCGGATTACCGTATTTTGTGGAGGCAAAATTGTCATCTGTTACTCGTAGACCGAAAGAGACATTAACTGAACTCTACATCAGAATTGAAGGCATTGTTGAACAGTTAAAATCACTTAAGCCTACAGGCAAGGAAGTTTATAGTGATATGTTGGTTTCCATTATTATAAATGCATTACCCAAAGACTTCTCATGCATTTTAAACAGAAGATGATATGAAAATTCCTTTGACTGTCTATAAAAAGGCATTAAAATATGTAGCCTCACATCCAAGCCTTCAGCTTACGGATGTTGCAATAAGGAAAGATATGAGTAAGGGTATTCCAGTAAACTCCATCACCCCACAGGAAACCCCGGTTCATCAGACTACAACAGGAAAGAATAAGACTTATTGTCAAGGATGTGGGTTAATCAATCACGATACACAACATTATCGAGCCTCAGATATCATCGATTTGGTCATATTTTTAGGTGGCGATTCATCTATGGTAGTTATAGGAACAGTAAATGGAAAATCAGGCCACGTATTTAATTAAGTGAAACTAGGAGATAAAAATAGTAAGGAGCAATTATAGTAAGGTGCAATTAACATTATTTGATACTGGAGCAGAAGTCTCTATAATAGGAGCTGAATTAGCGAGTTAGCGAGAGCATTAGGAAAAAATTCAAATAATTCAAGATTTAACCACAATCCGTAACGCAAGTGGAAATGTTATGGCCACTGCAGGAAAGATAAGATTAATACTAGAAATAGGAGGAAGAAATTATATTTATGAATTAATTATTAGTGAAGAAAGAGGATTAACTTCACAATTGATATTAGGCTGGCATTTTATGGAAAGGTAGGATGTGAAATTTCAGACTAACCCGCTGAAGCTCTATATTGAAGGAAATAATGTGACTACAGTTGAAATATCGTTGGAACATGCACTGCATGTACCGAAAGAAAATAAAACGCCACGAAAAGAGATTATAGAGAATAGTAAATTCAAGTGTTTAGTACCAGATTTAGTACCAGTATTAGAAGGAAGAAAATATAAGTTTTATAGAACTGGAAACCAGTTTAGTGGATTGTTATATAGCTATTTTTGAGAAAATATAAGTTTTTATTGTACTAGAGACCTGTCTAGTGAATTATGATATAGCTATTTTTGAGCCATTAGTAGGAACTGCTGGGTCTCACACATTATGCCCGGGGATAGTGAAATTAGAATCTGATAAAGAAAATAAAAAATCTAGATTCGTTATGCAGTATATGAATGTGACAAATGAGAAAATTGAGTTAGAACCAAGGAGAACCTTAGGATTTGTTCAGCCATGTGATAAATACTATTTGCTTGTTGATCAGTGTGATAATGTGAATACCATAACAGAAAAAATTAAGGAGGAACAACAGAATTGTTTTTTCAGACAATAGATGACATTTTTCTGTAAACAGTAATGAAAATAAGATCCTAAAGGGACTTATTATGAAATATCCATCAGTCTTCGCAAATGATGATTCTCCAAGTGTAACTCCATTTTATTATCACACTATCAAACTAGAGTCAACCCCTAAGCCTAGAAAGCCATACTCTATTCCAGTTTTGTTTTCATGGAAAAAGTAAAAGAACAAATTAAAATTATGGAAAAACAGGGAATAATAAGACCTTCAAGATCATCCTTTCAGTCACCCTTGGTGCCAGTAATAAAAAGGGATGGAAAATTAAGGCTTTGTATAGATTTCAGGAATTTAAATACTCATGTTATGAATAATTCATATCCCTTACCTAACGTAAAGCCATAATACACATGTATACTTAGATGACATTATAATTCAAGTTGATGGATAATATAAATAATCTTGAAAGGATACTCCTTAGACTCCAATAATCAAAATTAAAAGTGAATTTAAAGAAATGCACTTCTTTAAAGACAAGTGTAAAATATTTTGGACATATCATCTCCGCAGAGGGATTAAAAACTCAGCCAATAAAATAGAAACTGTAAATAAGATGTCCACACCCAAAACGGTAAGAGAGTTACAATCATTTTTGGGGATGACTAATTACTATAAAAAATTTATACAAGGTTATGCTGGAATAGCAGCTCTCTTAAATAAACTTACAGAAGGTCATATGAATGGAAAAATTAATAAAAAATACATAGAATGGAATAATGAAGCTGAAGAAGCAGTTGTTAAACTCAAAAGAGTATTGTCGGAACAAATAACACTTATTTTTCCTGATTTTGAAGAAAAATTTTTTTTTTTTATCTTACCACTGATGGTTCTAATATTGCAATTGGTGGTGTTATACGACAAAGGGATGAATATGATAATCTGAGACCACTTACGTTTATGGCAGAAAATTAAATAAGGCTGAGATTAATTGAAAAAGAAGCACTAGCATTTGTGTATGGTCTGAAAATAACAGGACATTATGTCTATGATTTCCTATAATGGTTCACACTGATCACCGACCCCTGGTATGGCTATTAACTACCTCAAATGCGAACAGTAGAATCGCTAGATAGCAATTACTAGTAGCTGAATTTGATATAAAAGTGGAATATATCCCCGGTAATTAAAATAAGGTAGCTGACTTGTCTAGATTAAGGCATCACGAGGATAGCCTAGAAGGTAATGATGATTATAATGAGTTATTGCAAGATGAAAATTTATGTGTAGTAACAGAAGAAAAAAAGCATATATGTATCTCGAATGGGATTTAGAAAAAATGATGAGATTACAAGATGAAGATGAGTATTATGGATTATTGAAACAATTGTTATGAGATTACTAGATGAATATGAGTATTATTGATTATTGAAACAATTATTATGAGATTACTAGATGAAGATGAGTATTATGGATTATTGAAACAATTGTTATGAGATTACTAGATGAATATGAGTATTATTGGTTATTGAAACAATTATTATGAGATTACAAGATGAAGATGAGTATTATGGGTTATTTAAACAATTATTATGAGATTACAAGATGAAGATGAGTATTATGGATTATTGAAACAATTATTATGAGATTACTAGATGAAGATGAGTATTATGGATTATTGAAACAATTATTATGAGATTACTCGATGAAGATGAGTATTAAGGATTATTGAAACAATTATTATGAGATTACACGATGAAGATGAGTATTATGAATTATTGAAACAATTATTATGAGATTACTCGATGAAGATGAGTATTATGGATTATTGAAAGAATTATTATGAGATTACTCGATGAAGATGAGTATTATGAATTATTGAAACAATTATTATGAGATTACTCGATGAAGATGAGTATTAAGGATTATTGAAACAATTATTATGAGATTACTCGATGAAGATGAGTATTATGGATTATTGAAACAATTATTATGAGATTACTCGATGAAGATGAGTATTATGGATTATTGAAACAATTATTATGAGATTACTCGATGAAGATGAGTATTATGGATTATTGAAACAATTATTATGAGATTACTCGATGAAGATGAGTATTATGGATTATTGAAACAATTATTATGAGATTACTCGATGAAGATGAGTATTATGGATTATTGAAAACATTATTATGAGATTACTAGATGAAGATGAGTATTATGGATTATTGAAACAATTATTAAAGAAAGGTTACGATGTTGACACATTTGAAAAAGAGTTAAGTAAGCACAAAAAGAAAGTAAGAAGATTGAATTTAGAAGAAATAAATGTGGATAATAATGTTATATAGATTGATTAAAAATAATTATGGTGAAATGACTAGACAGATTGTAATGCCTAATTCTTATAAACATCAAGCTTTGAAACTGGCACACACTATGCTACCTGCAGGGCATGGGGGTGTGCAAGTTACCTAAGCAAGATGTCAAAAGTTTTCATACTGGATCAGTATGTAAAAAGATGTTGAGAATTATTGCAAAGCATGTCTGGTATGTAATCGCTTTAAGCGACTGGGGGACGCCCCAACACCACTGAGAAGTTATTCTGATGTACACATGCCTTTTGAGCGTGTACACATGGATTTATTTTGGCCGATAGAAAATTCATAAAAAGGATGTAAATATTGTATAGTATTGATTAATGTGCTTACAAGATATTTGATTGCTGAACAAAGACAGCTATAGAAGTAACTCAAGTATTTTTTGAATCAGTGGTATGTAAGCAAGGAGTACCTAAGACTTTGGTTACGGACCAAGGTAAAGTATTTGTTAATGAAATATTAAAAGAAGTAGCTGACTTGTTGCAAATGAAATATATAACAACCACTCCATACCATCCACAAGCCAATGGCGTGACAGAGAGATCAAATCGTACTGTATTGAATATATTACGTACTTTAGTGCAAGATAATGTTGGTATTTGGGATACAATGCTCCCTATAGCTACTTTTGCCTATAACACGGCGTTTCATAGAAGTCTCCAAGATAATCCATTTTTCTTAATGTACCTTAGGGATCCTTGTTTCCCTTTTGAAATAATGAAAGAAGAAAAAACATGGTATAATATTGATGATTATAAAGAGGAAATGGCAACTAAAGCTAGTAGAGTTTATGCAAGAAGGCAACTATATTTAGAGGAAGCTTAAGGAATGTTACAAAGAAAGCAAAATAAGAGAGCAAAGATAATAATAATTGAAATAGGAGACAGAATATATGTAAGACAAGTACCAAGAAAAGGGTTACCGTCAAAACTACAGCCAGCCTATAATGATCTATTCAGAGTGTTAGATAAAATGAGTGATGTAGTAATAAAAGTAAGAAATATTAGATCCGGCGATATAAAAACGTTACATACAGATAGAGTACGTGTTATACATGAAGATAATATTACACCATATTTAAATACTAATGTAAAGAGAGCATATCCAGTGCATGACAATGGTGAAACAAGAGAAACAAGAATAAGCCTTCAACCCGTAGATCCATTTCTGTTTTTTCTGAGGATACAGATGATAATTCAGTGGATAATGCAGTAGATAATTCAATGGGGAGTGCATTAGAAAATTCATTTGAAGAGGATAAAGAACCTATAGAATATACATAAAAATGTATATTAGTAATTTATTATTATATTTCTTTTTAAATAAGTATTGATGATACCACTGAACCCATTAAAAGAGCTGAAAACCTTACAATCAATATTAGTCGCAATCTTGATAGTGTAAAAGATAATGATTTTACTAGTAATTTAATCATGCGACATGTTTTTAGATTTGATTCAAAGTTTAAGCAGTTACATTTTGCTATGAATGATTACTTGTTCCATATTTAAATGTTTCCAAGAGAAATAGACATACAAAGGGTGTTGTCAATATTATTGGATCAATTGCAAATGCTCATTTTGGTACAGCAACACAAGACCGAATAGATCACATTAACAGAAATTGCAATCTCTTAATCGATTTACGGAAGAAGAAAGGAAAGTTATCAATGTACATTCTCATATTTGAATGTTACTCTAGGTTATTTAACAAATGTACACCAAGCATTAGATAAACTGGAAACAGCTATGAGTGTAACTGAAAAAATATTTAATAAATTAAATGATAAAATAACTGGAACAAATCAAGAAGTGCTTATGTTAGAAACTTTTCTACATGTTTATTTAGCTCTTGAGTGTTATCTCTGCGGATCATATAAATTCAAGAATTGGGTTACAGACCATGTTGGAAAACCATATTTCTCCTTACATTGTAACTAACACTAAGTTATTGAAATTATTGGTTGATATTTCTGTTAAAACTATTAGTTTATTGTTCCCTCCTGAACCAGAATGTTTAGGTTTGCATAGAGCTGCTATTCGAGTTGTACATAAGACTGCATTAGATGGATTGAGTTTCTACTTACTTATTCCCCTCAGAGGTGATCCCTCAGACACTTTTGATATCTTAAGAATGGATTATTTACCATATCCTATTCCACATACTGATGCTTTCATGTTATATTATATCTCAAAGCATTATTTGGTTATTAGTGAGTCTGAACTCATTATTTTTTAATGGATGATTTTAATGTATGTAGGAAATATGACAATTTATTGATTTGTCCACCATGGGACCAGTTTATAACAGAAATACAGATTTTTGTGAAATTAGCATTGTTTCTTGAAAAACTATTTGTCTCTAACTGTGTAAAACACAAATTGTAAAGGAGTTTCCATCTATTTTTTTCAAATATGTACAAGGATGGATTTATGCAACCAGTAAATATCAAGCCATACCCTTCTCACTGCCTCTCCCCTTCACAACATGGGAACATGGATTTCTCATGAATGTTACTAATATCACCCTACCCAGCAGTAACCAATTGGAGCCTTTACCCCCTCAACAACTATATTGATCAGCTGCAGCCATTACTGAAACAGCAGGATGCCAACGAGGATCTTCCGGAATGGTCACGAATGGGTATCACGGTGATGATTGCCTTACTCTTCGTGATACTGGCCGTTGGACTCAACCGCATGCATAATTGGTGGTACGTTTCTCGATTACCCAAGCAATCGGACAACACCCAGGAATCTCACAAATTGATGCCGGATCCTCCACCGTCGACTTCAGCGACGTGTCAACATCATTCATATAGTGCCCGAGGACGTGCACTTGAAGACGGGGGTAATGTCGTGACCATAATTATGTGATATGTGAAGGTGGAAGATACATGTGGAATAGTAACCACTTGGCTTGGAAACCACGTGGTAAGGAAATGTAAATATTGGAGAGGAAATCAAATACAAACTAAGATTATGGGTCAGTCAGTGGCGAGATCAAAACAACAGGTGTTCCATATCAGAACGCCAGGTAAACACGCAGATAATCCATATACAGGAAATTAAATGTACAAGGCAATATGGTCTAGGTATCAGCATTCAGACTAGATAGTGAGATAAAAGGGAAGATATATATGTTAATTATGAAACAATAGTTCAAATGTTGTTACACACACAGCCCTACAAATGTAATGTTTACTTATGACCAGAGGGCAAAGGACAAACGTAATGCTTACTTATGACCAGAGAGTCAGATAAATGAGAAGATAAATTTTGTGAGACAAAAGTGATCTTATGAGACGTGAGTTCAAAAGTTGCCCACACAGAGGGAAAACAAGCCTAAGGATTAGCCTAACAACAATGTCATAGCCGTCACAGGTGTACTATTCGTTTCCGGGTATTGTAAACCTAACAAGTAGCCTTAAACCAATATAGGAACTTCCCCAAATGCTGTGTCTGTAGAGAATTGGTAACTGTCTAGATTTTGGAAATAAAAGAGGCTTACTCGCTTAGAGAAGAGCATTCACTCAGACTTCTACTCAGAAGTAATCAACTCAGCTCAGAATGGAGCTGTTGAGATATTGGGGTAAGTGGAAACTTGTTCTAATGCAGTCTTGAAAGCAGCTGTAGGATGTTAGTGTAAGGATATTTTATGTAGGATTTGTGATTTATAAAGTATTGCTCCGTGATTATTTTATTAAGTGTTGCTCCATGATTATGAATATTTTTATATGCTCCTAGAAGAATTACTTATGTGCTGATTATATATGTATCAAAGCAAGAAGAAAGAATTATGTTATTATATGACAGAAGGAGCATGATGTTAGTAAATGACAGAAGGAGTTGATGTTAGTATATGACAGAAGGAGCAAAGGAAGATTATTTGTTAATTAAAGTTATAGAAAACGGAAAGATCTTTTAATGAAAATCATTTTAGAAGTTAGTGTTTTGTACCCCGTGACCAAAGTATAAGTTGATTGACAGAACACGAAAACGTTGCAATAACGAGCGACGAAATTGGTGGCAGCGGTGGGATATTATTGCAACATTGATGATATTGCAACATTGCATATATTGCAACATTGAATGTATTGTACCTTGCAACATTGCAGAAAATGCATCATTACATAAATTGCAACATTGCAGTAATTGCAACATTGCATAAATTGTTATATATATATATATATATTTTGCAACATTGTAGAAATTGTTAAATGGATTAATAGATTGCAAGTAATCGTACAATTGAAGACAAAAGAAAAAATATATTTCTTTGTAATTTCAACTTAGTTTTCAAAATTGTATAATTTTCAAGTGATTATATGAATGAAATGCGTTAATCCTGGATTATTAAAGCTTAGCAGCTTAAAGAAATAATTGAGGCCT
The DNA here is from genome assembly GCA_036785275.1 of Cancer borealis. Classification (NCBI taxonomy): domain Eukaryota; kingdom Metazoa; phylum Arthropoda; class Malacostraca; order Decapoda; family Cancridae; genus Cancer; species Cancer borealis. The sequence continues at coordinate 57,859 of JAXIVD010001181.1, forward strand.
AGATAATTAACCCCATTAATTTTTGATCTTGTGTTGCAAGAAAACCTTAGACAAAATGGCTCAAGCACAATCACCTGGCAAGGATCATATTGTAGGGGCAATTACAGATAATGCAAGGAAGAATTTTAATAAGGTTATCGGATTACCGTATTTTGTGGAGGCAAAATTGTCATCTGTTACTCGTAGACCGAAAGAGACATTAACTGAACTCTACATCAGAATTGAAGGCATTGTTGAACAGTTAAAATCACTTAAGCCTACAGGCAAGGAAGTTTATAGTGATATGTTGGTTTCCATTATTATAAATGCATTACCCAAAGACTTCTCATGCATTTTAAACAGAAGATGATATGAAAATTCCTTTGACTGTCTATAAAAAGGCATTAAAATATGTAGCCTCACATCCAAGCCTTCAGCTTACGGATGTTGCAATAAGGAAAGATATGAGTAAGGGTATTCCAGTAAACTCCATCACCCCACAGGAAACCCCGGTTCATCAGACTACAACAGGAAAGAATAAGACTTATTGTCAAGGATGTGGGTTAATCAATCACGATACACAACATTATCGAGCCTCAGATATCATCGATTTGGTCATATTTTTAGGTGGCGATTCATCTATGGTAGTTATAGGAACAGTAAATGGAAAATCAGGCCACGTATTTAATTAAGTGAAACTAGGAGATAAAAATAGTAAGGAGCAATTATAGTAAGGTGCAATTAACATTATTTGATACTGGAGCAGAAGTCTCTATAATAGGAGCTGAATTAGCGAGTTAGCGAGAGCATTAGGAAAAAATTCAAATAATTCAAGATTTAACCACAATCCGTAACGCAAGTGGAAATGTTATGGCCACTGCAGGAAAGATAAGATTAATACTAGAAATAGGAGGAAGAAATTATATTTATGAATTAATTATTAGTGAAGAAAGAGGATTAACTTCACAATTGATATTAGGCTGGCATTTTATGGAAAGGTAGGATGTGAAATTTCAGACTAACCCGCTGAAGCTCTATATTGAAGGAAATAATGTGACTACAGTTGAAATATCGTTGGAACATGCACTGCATGTACCGAAAGAAAATAAAACGCCACGAAAAGAGATTATAGAGAATAGTAAATTCAAGTGTTTAGTACCAGATTTAGTACCAGTATTAGAAGGAAGAAAATATAAGTTTTATAGAACTGGAAACCAGTTTAGTGGATTGTTATATAGCTATTTTTGAGAAAATATAAGTTTTTATTGTACTAGAGACCTGTCTAGTGAATTATGATATAGCTATTTTTGAGCCATTAGTAGGAACTGCTGGGTCTCACACATTATGCCCGGGGATAGTGAAATTAGAATCTGATAAAGAAAATAAAAAATCTAGATTCGTTATGCAGTATATGAATGTGACAAATGAGAAAATTGAGTTAGAACCAAGGAGAACCTTAGGATTTGTTCAGCCATGTGATAAATACTATTTGCTTGTTGATCAGTGTGATAATGTGAATACCATAACAGAAAAAATTAAGGAGGAACAACAGAATTGTTTTTTCAGACAATAGATGACATTTTTCTGTAAACAGTAATGAAAATAAGATCCTAAAGGGACTTATTATGAAATATCCATCAGTCTTCGCAAATGATGATTCTCCAAGTGTAACTCCATTTTATTATCACACTATCAAACTAGAGTCAACCCCTAAGCCTAGAAAGCCATACTCTATTCCAGTTTTGTTTTCATGGAAAAAGTAAAAGAACAAATTAAAATTATGGAAAAACAGGGAATAATAAGACCTTCAAGATCATCCTTTCAGTCACCCTTGGTGCCAGTAATAAAAAGGGATGGAAAATTAAGGCTTTGTATAGATTTCAGGAATTTAAATACTCATGTTATGAATAATTCATATCCCTTACCTAACGTAAAGCCATAATACACATGTATACTTAGATGACATTATAATTCAAGTTGATGGATAATATAAATAATCTTGAAAGGATACTCCTTAGACTCCAATAATCAAAATTAAAAGTGAATTTAAAGAAATGCACTTCTTTAAAGACAAGTGTAAAATATTTTGGACATATCATCTCCGCAGAGGGATTAAAAACTCAGCCAATAAAATAGAAACTGTAAATAAGATGTCCACACCCAAAACGGTAAGAGAGTTACAATCATTTTTGGGGATGACTAATTACTATAAAAAATTTATACAAGGTTATGCTGGAATAGCAGCTCTCTTAAATAAACTTACAGAAGGTCATATGAATGGAAAAATTAATAAAAAATACATAGAATGGAATAATGAAGCTGAAGAAGCAGTTGTTAAACTCAAAAGAGTATTGTCGGAACAAATAACACTTATTTTTCCTGATTTTGAAGAAAATTTTTTTTTTTTTATCTTACCACGGATGGTTCTAATATTGCAATTGGTGGTGTTATACGACAAAGGGATGAATATGATAATCTGAGACCACTTACGTTTATGGCAGAAAATTAAATAAGGCTGAGATTAATTGAAAAAGAAGCACTAGCATTTGTGTATGGTCTGAAAATAACAGGACATTATGTCTATGATTTCCTATAATGGTTCACACTGATCACCGACCCCTGGTATGGCTATTAACTACCTCAAATGCGAACAGTAGAATCGCTAGATAGCAATTACTAGTAGCTGAATTTGATATAAAAGTGGCATATATCCCCGGTAATTAAAATAAGGTAGCTGACTTGTCTAGATTAAGGCATCACGAGGATAGCCTAGAAGGTAATGATGATTATAATGAGTTATTGCAAGATGAAAATTTATGTGTAGTAACAGAAGAAAAAAAGCATATATGTATCTCGAATGGGATTTAGAAAAAATGATGAGATTACAAGATGAAGATGAGTATTATGGATTATTGAAACAATTGTTATGAGATTACTAGATGAATATGAGTATTATTGATTATTGAAACAATTATTATGAGATTACTAGATGAAGATGAGTATTATGGATTATTGAAACAATTGTTATGAGATTACTAGATGAATATGAGTATTATTGGTTATTGAAACAATTATTATGAGATTACAAGATGAAGATGAGTATTATGGGTTATTTAAACAATTATTATGAGATTACAAGATGAAGATGAGTATTATGGATTATTGAAACAATTATTATGAGATTACTAGATGAAGATGAGTATTATGGATTATTGAAACAATTATTATGAGATTACTCGATGAAGATGAGTATTAAGGATTATTGAAACAATTATTATGAGATTACACGATGAAGATGAGTATTATGAATTATTGAAACAATTATTATGAGATTACTCGATGAAGATGAGTATTATGGATTATTGAAACAATTATTATGAGATTACTCGATGAAGATGAGTATTATGAATTATTGAAACAATTATTATGAGATTACTCGATGAAGATGAGTATTAAGGATTATTGAAACAATTATTATGAGATTACTCGATGAAGATGAGTATTATGGATTATTGAAACAATTATTATGAGATTACTCGATGAAGATGAGTATTATGGATTATTGAAACAATTATTATGAGATTACTCGATGAAGATGAGTATTATGGATTATTGAAACAATTATTATGAGATTACTCGATGAAGATGAGTATTATGGATTATTGAAACAATTATTATGAGATTACTCGATGAAGATGAGTATTATGGATTATTGAAAACATTATTATGAGATTACTAGATGAAGATGAGTATTATGGATTATTGAAACAATTATTAAAGAAAGGTTACGATGTTGACACTTTTGAAAAAGAGTTAAGTAAGCACAAAAAGAAAGTAAGAAGATTGAATTTAGAAGAAATAAATGTGGATAATAATGTTATATAGATTGATTAAAAATAATTATGGTGAAATGACTAGACAGATTGTAATGCCTAATTCTTATAAACATCAAGCTTTGAAACTGGCACACACTATGCTACCTGCAGGGCATGGGGGTGTGCAAGTTACCTAAGCAAGATGTCAAAAGTTTTCATACTGGATCAGTATGTAAAAAGATGTTGAGAATTATTGCAAAGCATGTCTGGTATGTAATCGCTTTAAGCGACTGGGGGACGCCCCAACACCACTGAGAAGTTATTCTGATGTACACATGCCTTTTGAGCGTGTACACATGGATTTATTTTGGCCGATAGAAAATTCATAAAAAGGATGTAAATATTGTATAGTATTGATTAATGTGCTTACAAGATATTTGATTGCTGAACAAAGACAGCTATAGAAGTAACTCAAGTATTTTTTGAATCAGTGGTATGTAAGCAAGGAGTACCTAAGACTTTGGTTACGGACCAAGGTAAAGTATTTGTTAATGAAATATTAAAAGAAGTAGCTGACTTGTTGCAAATGAAATATATAACAACCACTCCATACCATCCACAAGCCAATGGCGTGACAGAGAGATCAAATCGTACTGTATTGAATATATTACGTACTTTAGTGCAAGATAATGTTGGTATTTGGGATACAATGCTCCCTATAGCTACTTTTGCCTATAACACGGCGTTTCATAGAAGTCTCCAAGATAATCCATTTTTCTTAATGTACCTTAGGGATCCTTGTTTCCCTTTTGAAATAATGAAAGAAGAAAAAACATGGTATAATATTGATGATTATAAAGAGGAAATGGCAACTAAAGCTAGTAGAGTTTATGCAAGAAGGCAACTATATTTAGAGGAAGCTTAAGGAATGTTACAAAGAAAGCAAAATAAGAGAGCAAAGATAATAATAATTGAAATAGGAGACAGAATATATGTAAGACAAGTACCAAGAAAAGGGTTACCGTCAAAACTACAGCCAGCCTATAATGATCTATTCAGAGTGTTAGATAAAATGAGTGATGTAGTAATAAAAGTAAGAAATATTAGATCCGGCGATATAAAAACGTTACATACAGATAGAGTACGTGTTATACATGAAGATAATATTACACCATATTTAAATACTAATGTAAAGAGAGCATATCCAGTGCATGACAATGGTGAAACAAGAGAAACAAGAATAAGCCTTCAACCCGTAGATCCATTTCTGTTTTTTCTGAGGATACAGATGATAATTCAGTGGATAATGCAGTAGATAATTCAATGGGGAGTGCATTAGAAAATTCATTTGAAGAGGATAAAGAACCTATAGAATATACATAAAAATGTATATTAGTAATTTATTATTATATTTCTTTTTAAATAAGTATTGATGATACCACTGAACCCATTAAAAGAGCTGAAAACCTTACAATCAATATTAGTCGCAATCTTGATAGTGTAAAAGATAATGATTTTACTAGTAATTTAATCATGCGACATGTTTTTAGATTTGATTCAAAGTTTAAGCAGTTACATTTTGCTATGAATGATTACTTGTTCCATATTTAAATGTTTCCAAGAGAAATAGACATACAAAGGGTGTTGTCAATATTATTGGATCAATTGCAAATGCTCATTTTGGTACAGCAACACAAGACCGAATAGATCACATTAACAGAAATTGCAATCTCTTAATCGATTTACGGAAGAAGAAAGGAAAGTTATCAATGTACATTCTCATATTTGAATGTTACTCTAGGTTATTTAACAAATGTACACCAAGCATTAGATAAACTGGAAACAGCTATGAGTGTAACTGAAAAAATATTTAATAAATTAAATGATAAAATAACTGGAACAAATCAAGAAGTGCTTATGTTAGAAACTTTTCTACATGTTTATTTAGCTCTTGAGTGTTATCTCTGCGGATCATATAAATTCAAGAATTGGGTTACAGACCATGTTGGAAAACCATATTTCTCCTTACATTGTAACTAACACTAAGTTATTGAAATTATTGGTTGATATTTCTGTTAAAACTATTAGTTTATTGTTCCCTCCTGAACCAGAATGTTTAGGTTTGCATAGAGCTGCTATTCGAGTTGTACATAAGACTGCATTAGATGGATTGAGTTTCTACTTACTTATTCCCCTCAGAGGTGATCCCTCAGACACTTTTGATATCTTAAGAATGGATTATTTACCATATCCTATTCCACATACTGATGCTTTCATGTTATATTATATCTCAAAGCATTATTTGGTTATTAGTGAGTCTGAACTCATTATTTTTTAATGGATGATTTTAATGTATGTAGGAAATATGACAATTTATTGATTTGTCCACCATGGGACCAGTTTATAACAGAAATACAGATTTTTGTGAAATTAGCATTGTTTCTTGAAAAACTATTTGTCTCTAACTGTGTAAAACACAAATTGTAAAGGAGTTTCCATCTATTTTTTTCAAATATGTACAAGGATGGATTTATGCAACCAGTAAATATCAAGCCATACCCTTCTCACTGCCTCTCCCCTTCACAACATGGGAACATGGATTTCTCATGAATGTTACTAATATCACCCTACCCAGCAGTAACCAATTGGAGCCTTTACCCCCTCAACAACTATATTGATCAGCTGCAGCCATTACTGAAACAGCAGGATGCCAACGAGGATCTTCCGGAATGGTCACGAATGGGTATCACGGTGATGATTGCCTTACTCTTCGTGATACTGGCCGTTGGACTCAACCGCATGCATAATTGGTGGTACGTTTCTCGATTACCCAAGCAATCGGACAACACCCAGGAATCTCACAAATTGATGCCGGATCCTCCACCGTCGACTTCAGCGACGTGTCAACATCATTCATATAGTGCCCGAGGACGTGCACTTGAAGACGGGGGTAATGTCGTGACCATAATTATGTGATATGTGAAGGTGGAAGATACATGTGGAATAGTAACCACTTGGCTTGGAAACCACGTGGTAAGGAAATGTAAATATTGGAGAGGAAATCAAATACAAACTAAGATTATGGGTCAGTCAGTGGCGAGATCAAAACAACAGGTGTTCCATATCAGAACGCCAGGTAAACACGCAGATAATCCATATACAGGAAATTAAATGTACAAGGCAATATGGTCTAGGTATCAGCATTCAGACTAGATAGTGAGATAAAAGGGAAGATATATATGTTAATTATGAAACAATAGTTCAAATGTTGTTACACACACAGCCCTACAAATGTAATGTTTACTTATGACCAGAGGGCAAAGGACAAACGTAATGCTTACTTATGACCAGAGAGTCAGATAAATGAGAAGATAAATTTTGTGAGACAAAAGTGATCTTATGAGACGTGAGTTCAAAAGTTGCCCACACAGAGGGAAAACAAGCCTAAGGATTAGCCTAACAACAATGTCATAGCCGTCACAGGTGTACTATTCGTTTCCGGGTATTGTAAACCTAACAAGTAGCCTTAAACCAATATAGGAACTTCCCCAAATGCTGTGTCTGTAGAGAATTGGTAACTGTCTAGATTTTGGAAATAAAAGAGGCTTACTCGCTTAGAGAAGAGCATTCACTCAGACTTCTACTCAGAAGTAATCAACTCAGCTCAGAATGGAGCTGTTGAGATATTGGGGTAAGTGGAAACTTGTTCTAATGCAGTCTTGAAAGCAGCTGTAGGATGTTAGTGTAAGGATATTTTATGTAGGATTTGTGATTTATAAAGTATTGCTCCGTGATTATTTTATTAAGTGTTGCTCCATGATTATGAATATTTTTATATGCTCCTAGAAGAATTACTTATGTGCTGATTATATATGTATCAAAGCAAGAAGAAAGAATTATGTTATTATATGACAGAAGGAGCATGATGTTAGTAAATGACAGAAGGAGTTGATGTTAGTATATGACAGAAGGAGCAAAGGAAGATTATTTGTTAATTAAAGTTATAGAAAACGGAAAGATCTTTTAATGAAAATCATTTTAGAAGTTAGTGTTTTGTACCCCGTGACCAAAGTATAAGTTGATTGACAGAACACGAAAACGTTGCAATAACGAGCGACGAAATTGGTGGCAGCGGTGGGATATTATTGCAACATTGATGATATTGCAACATTGCATATATTGCAACATTGAATGTATTGTACCTTGCAACATTGCAGAAAATGCATCATTACATAAATTGCAACATTGCAGTAATTGCAACATTGCATAAATTGTTATATATATATATATTTTGCAACATTGTAGAAATTGTTAAATGGATTAATAGATTGCAAGTAATCGTACAATTGAAGACAAAAGAAAAAATATATTTCTTTGTAATTTCAACTTAGTTTTCAAAATTGTATAATTTTCAAGTGATTATATGAATGAAATGCGTTAATCCTGGATTATTAAAGCTTAGCAGCTTAAAGAAATAATTGAGGCCTAGATAATTAACCCCATTAATTTTTGATCTTGTGTTGCAAGAAAACCTTAGACAAAATGGCTCAAGCACAATCACCTGGCAAGGATCATATTGTAGGGGCAATTACAGATAATGCAAGGAAGAATTTTAATAAGGTTATCGGATTACCGTATTTTGTGGAGGCAAAATTGTCATCTGTTACTCGTAGACCGAAAGAGACATTAACTGAACTCTACATCAGAATTGAAGGCATTGTTGAACAGTTAAAATCACTTAAGCCTACAGGCAAGGAAGTTTATAGTGATATGTTGGTTTCCATTATTATAAATGCATTACCCAAAGACTTCTCATGCATTTTAAACAGAAGATGATATGAAAATTCCTTTGACTGTCTATAAAAAGGCATTAAAATATGTAGCCTCACATCCAAGCCTTCAGCTTACGGATGTTGCAATAAGGAAAGATATGAGTAAGGGTATTCCAGTAAACTCCATCACCCCACAGGAAACCCCGGTTCATCAGACTACAACAGGAAAGAATAAGACTTATTGTCAAGGATGTGGGTTAATCAATCACGATACACAACATTATCGAGCCTCAGATATCATCGATTTGGTCATATTTTTAGGTGGCGATTCATCTATGGTAGTTATAGGAACAGTAAATGGAAAATCAGGCCACGTATTTAATTAAGTGAAACTAGGAGATAAAAATAGTAAGGAGCAATTATAGTAAGGTGCAATTAACATTATTTGATACTGGAGCAGAAGTCTCTATAATAGGAGCTGAATTAGCGAGTTAGCGAGAGCATTAGGAAAAAATTCAAATAATTCAAGATTTAACCACAATCCGTAACGCAAGTGGAAATGTTATGGCCACTGCAGGAAAGATAAGATTAATACTAGAAATAGGAGGAAGAAATTATATTTATGAATTAATTATTAGTGAAGAAAGAGGATTAACTTCACAATTGATATTAGGCTGGCATTTTATGGAAAGGTAGGATGTGAAATTTCAGACTAACCCGCTGAAGCTCTATATTGAAGGAAATAATGTGACTACAGTTGAAATATCGTTGGAACATGCACTGCATGTACCGAAAGAAAATAAAACGCCACGAAAAGAGATTATAGAGAATAGTAAATTCAAGTGTTTAGTACCAGATTTAGTACCAGTATTAGAAGGAAGAAAATATAAGTTTTATAGAACTGGAAACCAGTTTAGTGGATTGTTATATAGCTATTTTTGAGAAAATATAAGTTTTTATTGTACTAGAGACCTGTCTAGTGAATTATGATATAGCTATTTTTGAGCCATTAGTAGGAACTGCTGGGTCTCACACATTATGCCCGGGGATAGTGAAATTAGAATCTGATAAAGAAAATAAAAAATCTAGATTCGTTATGCAGTATATGAATGTGACAAATGAGAAAATTGAGTTAGAACCAAGGAGAACCTTAGGATTTGTTCAGCCATGTGATAAATACTATTTGCTTGTTGATCAGTGTGATAATGTGAATACCATAACAGAAAAAATTAAGGAGGAACAACAGAATTGTTTTTTCAGACAATAGATGACATTTTTCTGTAAACAGTAATGAAAATAAGATCCTAAAGGGACTTATTATGAAATATCCATCAGTCTTCGCAAATGATGATTCTCCAAGTGTAACTCCATTTTATTATCACACTATCAAACTAGAGTCAACCCCTAAGCCTAGAAAGCCATACTCTATTCCAGTTTTGTTTTCATGGAAAAAGTAAAAGAACAAATTAAAATTATGGAAAAACAGGGAATAATAAGACCTTCAAGATCATCCTTTCAGTCACCCTTGGTGCCAGTAATAAAAAGGGATGGAAAATTAAGGCTTTGTATAGATTTCAGGAATTTAAATACTCATGTTATGAATAATTCATATCCCTTACCTAACGTAAAGCCATAATACACATGTATACTTAGATGACATTATAATTCAAGTTGATGGATAATATAAATAATCTTGAAAGGATACTCCTTAGACTCCAATAATCAAAATTAAAAGTGAATTTAAAGAAATGCACTTCTTTAAAGACAAGTGTAAAATATTTTGGACATATCATCTCCGCAGAGGGATTAAAAACTCAGCCAATAAAATAGAAACTGTAAATAAGATGTCCACACCCAAAACGGTAAGAGAGTTACAATCATTTTTGGGGATGACTAATTACTATAAAAAATTTATACAAGGTTATGCTGGAATAGCAGCTCTCTTAAATAAACTTACAGAAGGTCATATGAATGAAAAAATTAATAAAAAATACATAGAATGGAATAATGAAGCTGAAGAAGCAGTTGTTAAACTCAAAAGAGTATTGTCGGAACAAATAACACTTATTTTTCCTGATTTTGAAGAAAATTTTTTTTTTTTTATCTTACCACGGATGGTTCTAATATTGCAATTGGTGGTGTTATACGACAAAGGGATGAATATGATAATCTGAGACCACTTACGTTTATGGCAGAAAATTAAATAAGGCTGAGATTAATTGAAAAAGAAGCACTAGCATTTGTGTATGGTCTGAAAATAACAGGACATTATGTCTATGATTTCCTATAATGGTTCACACTGATCACCGACCCCTGGTATGGCTATTAACTACCTCAAATGCGAACAGTAGAATCGCTAGATAGCAATTACTAGTAGCTGAATTTGATATAAAAGTGGCATATATCCCCGGTAATTAAAATAAGATAGCTGACTTGTCTAGATTAAGGCATCACGAGGATAGCCTAGAAGGTAATGATGATTATAATGAGTTATTGCAAGATGAAAATTTATGTGTAGTAACAGAAGAAAAAAAGCATATATGTATCTCGAATGGGATTTAGAAAAAATGATGAGATTACAAGATGAAGATGAGTATTATGGATTATTGAAACAATTGTTATGAGATTACTAGATGAATATGAGTATTATTGATTATTGAAACAATTATTATGAGATTACTAGATGAAGATGAGTATTATGGATTATTGAAACAATTGTTATGAGATTACTAGATGAATATGAGTATTATTGGTTATTGAAACAATTATTATGAGATTACAAGATGAAGATGAGTATTATGGGTTATTTAAACAATTATTATGAGATTACAAGATGAAGATGAGTATTATGGATTATTGAAACAATTATTATGAGATTACTAGATGAAGATGAGTATTATGGATTATTGAAACAATTATTATGAGATTACTCGATGAAGATGAGTATTAAGGATTATTGAAACAATTATTATGAGATTACACGATGAAGATGAGTATTATGAATTATTGAAACAATTATTATGAGATTACTCGATGAAGATGAGTATTATGGATTATTGAAACAATTATTATGAGATTACTCGATGAAGATGAGTATTATGAATTATTGAAACAATTATTATGAGATTACTCGATGAAGATGAGTATTAAGGATTATTGAAACAATTATTATGAGATTACTCGATGAAGATGAGTATTATGGATTATTGAAACAATTATTATGAGATTACTCGATGAAGATGAGTATTATGGATTATTGAAACAATTATTATGAGATTACTCGATGAAGATGAGTATTATGGATTATTGAAACAATTATTATGAGATTACTCGATGAAGATGAGTATTATGGATTATTGAAACAATTATTATGAGATTACTCGATGAAGATGAGTATTATGGATTATTGAAAACATTATTATGAGATTACTAGATGAAGATGAGTATTATGGATTATTGAAACAATTATTAAAGAAAGGTTACGATGTTGACACTTTTGAAAAAGAGTTAAGTAAGCACAAAAAGAAAGTAAGAAGATTGAATTTAGAAGAAATAAATGTGGATAATAATGTTATATAGATTGATTAAAAATAATTATGGTGAAATGACTAGACAGATTGTAATGCCTAATTCTTATAAACATCAAGCTTTGAAACTGGCACACACTATGCTACCTGCAGGGCATGGGGGTGTGCAAGTTACCTAAGCAAGATGTCAAAAGTTTTCATACTGGATCAGTATGTAAAAAGATGTTGAGAATTATTGCAAAGCATGTCTGGTATGTAATCGCTTTAAGCGACTGGGGGACGCCCCAACACCACTGAGAAGTTATTCTGATGTACACATGCCTTTTGAGCGTGTACACATGGATTTATTTTGGCCGATAGAAAATTCATAAAAAGGATGTAAATATTGTATAGTATTGATTAATGTGCTTACAAGATATTTGATTGCTGAACAAAGACAGCTATAGAAGTAACTCCAGTATTTTTTGAATCAGTGGTATGTAAGCAAGGAGTACCTAAGACTTTGGTTACGGACCAAGGTAAAGTATTTGTTAATGAAATATTAAAAGAAGTAGCTGACTTGTTGCAAATGAAATATATAACAACCACTCCATACCATCCACAAGCCAATGGCGTGACAGAGAGATCAAATCGTACTGTATTGAATATATTACGTACTTTAGTGCAAGATAATGTTGGTATTTGGGATACAATGCTCCCTATAGCTACTTTTGCCTATAACACGGCGTTTCATAGAAGTCTCCAAGATAATCCATTTTTCTTAATGTACCTTAGGGATCCTTGTTTCCCTTTTGAAATAATGAAAGAAGAAAAAACATGGTATAATATTGATGATTATAAAGAGGAAATGGCAACTAAAGCTAGTAGAGTTTATGCAAGAAGGCAACTATATTTAGAGGAAGCTTAAGGAATGTTACAAAGAAAGCAAAATAAGAGAGCAAAGATAATAATAATTGAAATAGGAGACAGAATATATGTAAGACAAGTACCAAGAAAAGGGTTACCGTCAAAACTACAGCCAGCCTATAATGATCTATTCAGAGTGTTAGATAAAATGAGTGATGTAGTAATAAAAGTAAGAAATATTAGATCCGGCGATATAAAAACGTTACATACAGATAGAGTACGTGTTATACATGAAGATAATATTACACCATATTTAAATACTAATGTAAAGAGAGCATATCCAGTGCATGACAATGGTGAAACAAGAGAAACAAGAATAAGCCTTCAACCCGTAGATCCATTTCTGTTTTTTCTGAGGATACAGATGATAATTCAGTGGATAATGCAGTAGATAATTCAATGGGGAGTGCATTAGAAAATTCATTTGAAGAGGATAAAGAACCTATAGAATATACATAAAAATGTATATTAGTAATTTATTATTATATTTCTTTTTAAATAAGTATTGATGATACCACTGAACCCATTAAAAGAGCTGAAAACCTTACAATCAATATTAGTCGCAATCTTGATAGTGTAAAAGATAATGATTTTACTAGTAATTTAATCATGCGACATGTTTTTAGATTTGATTCAAAGTTTAAGCAGTTACATTTTGCTATGAAGGATTACTTGTTCCATATTTAAATGTTTCCAAGAGAAATAGACATACAAAGGGTGTTGTCAATATTATTGGATCAATTGCAAATGCTCATTTTGGTACAGCAACACAAGACCGAATAGATCACATTAACAGAAATTGCAATCTCTTAATCGATTTACGGAAGAAGAAAGGAAAGTTATCAATGTACATTCTCATATTTGAATGTTACTCTAGGTTATTTAACAAATGTACACCAAGCATTAGATAAACTGGAAACAGCTATGAGTGTAACTGAAAAAATATTTAATAAATTAAATGATAAAATAACTGGAACAAATCAAGAAGTGCTTATGTTAGAAACTTTTCTACATGTTTATTTAGCTCTTGAGTGTTATCTCTGCGGATCATATAAATTCAAGAATTGGGTTACAGACCATGTTGGAAAACCATATTTCTCCTTACATTGTAACTAACACTAAGTTATTGAAATTATTGGTTGATATTTCTGTTAAAACTATTAGTTTATTGTTCCCTCCTGAACCAGAATGTTTAGGTTTGCATAGAGCTGCTATTCGAGTTGTACATAAGACTGCATTAGATGGATTGAGTTTCTACTTACTTATTCCCCTCAGAGGTGATCCCTCAGACACTTTTGATATCTTAAGAATGGATTATTTACCATATCCTATTCCACATACTGATGCTTTCATGTTATATTATATCTCAAAGCATTATTTGGTTATTAGTGAGTCTGAACTCATTATTTTTTAATGGATGATTTTAATGTATGTAGGAAATATGACAATTTATTGATTTGTCCACCATGGGACCAGTTTATAACAGAAATACAGATTTTTGTGAAATTAGCATTGTTTCTTGAAAAACTATTTGTCTCTAACTGTGTAAAACACAAATTGTAAAGGAGTTTCCATCTATTTTTTTCAAATATGTACAAGGATGGATTTATGCAACCAGTAAATATCAAGCCATACCCTTCTCACTGCCTCTCCCCTTCACAACATGGGAACATGGATTTCTCATGAATGTTACTAATATCACCCTACCCAGCAGTAACCAATTGGAGCCTTTACCCCCTCAACAACTATATTGATCAGCTGCAGCCATTACTGAAACAGCAGGATGCCAACGAGGATCTTCCGGAATGGTCACGAATGGGTATCACGGTGATGATTGCCTTACTCTTCGTGATACTGGCCGTTGGACTCAACCGCATGCATAATTGGTGGTACGTTTCTCGATTACCCAAGCAATCGGACAACACCCAGGAATCTCACAAATTGATGCCGGATCCTCCACCGTCGACTTCAGCGACGTGTCAACATCATTCATATAGTGCCCGAGGACGTGCACTTGAAGACGGGGGTAATGTCGTGACCATAATTATGTGATATGTGAAGGTGGAAGATACATGTGGAATAGTAACCACTTGGCTTGGAAACCACGTGGTAAGGAAATGTAAATATTGGAGAGGAAATCAAATACAAACTAAGATTATGGGTCAGTCAGTGGCGAGATCAAAACAACAGGTGTTCCATATCAGAACGCCAGGTAAACACGCAGATAATCCATATACAGGAAATTAAATGTACAAGGCAATATGGTCTAGGTATCAGCATTCAGACTAGATAGTGAGATAAAAGGGAAGATATATATGTTAATTATGAAACAATAGTTCAAATGTTGTTACACACACAGCCCTACAAATGTAATGTTTACTTATGACCAGAGGGCAAAGGACAAACGTAATGCTTACTTATGACCAGAGAGTCAGATAAATGAGAAGATAAATTTTGTGAGACAAAAGTGATCTTATGAGACGTGAGTTCAAAAGTTGCCCACACAGAGGGAAAACAAGCCTAAGGATTAGCCTAACAACAATGTCATAGCCGTCACAGGTGTACTATTCGTTTCCGGGTATTGTAAACCTAACAAGTAGCCTTAAACCAATATAGGAACTTCCCCAAATGCTGTGTCTGTAGAGAATTGGTAACTGTCTAGATTTTGGAAATAAAAGAGGCTTACTCGCTTAGAGAAGAGCATTCACTCAGACTTCTACTCAGAAGTAATCAACTCAGCTCAGAATGGAGCTGTTGAGATATTGGGGTAAGTGGAAACTTGTTCTAATGCAGTCTTGAAAGCAGCTGTAGGATGTTAGTGTAAGGATATTTTATGTAGGATTTGTGATTTATAAAGTATTGCTCCGTGATTATTTTATTAAGTGTTGCTCCATGATTATGAATATTTTTATATGCTCCTAGAAGAATTACTTATGTGCTGATTATATATGTATCAAAGCAAGAAGAAAGAATTATGTTATTATATGACAGAAGGAGCATGATGTTAGTAAATGACAGAAGGAGTTGATGTTAGTATATGACAGAAGGAGCAAAGGAAGATTATTTGTTAATTAAAGTTATAGAAAACGGAAAGATCTTTTAATGAAAATCATTTTAGAAGTTAGTGTTTTGTACCCCGTGACCAAAGTATAAGTTGATTGACAGAACACGAAAACGTTGCAATAACGAGCGACGAAATTGGTGGCAGCGGTGGGATATTATTGCAACATTGATGATATTGCAACATTGCATATATTGCAACATTGAATGTATTGTACCTTGCAACATTGCAGAAAATGCATCATTACATAAATTGCAACATTGCAGTAATTGCAACATTGCATAAATTGTTATATATATATATATTTTGCAACATTGTAGAAATTGTTAAATGGATTAATAGATTGCAAGTAATCGTACAATTGAAGACAAAAGAAAAAATATATTTCTTTGTAATTTCAACTTAGTTTTCAAAATTGTATAATTTTCAAGTGATTATATGAATGAAATGCGTTAATCCTGGATTATTAAAGCTTAGCAGCTTAAAGAAATAATTGAGGCCTAGATAATTAACCCCATTAATTTTTGATCTTGTGTTGCAAGAAAACCTTAGACAAAATGGCTCAAGCACAATCACCTGGCAAGGATCATATTGTAGGGGCAATTACAGATAATGCAAGGAAGAATTTTAATAAGGTTATCGGATTACCGTATTTTGTGGAGGCAAAATTGTCATCTGTTACTCGTAGACCGAAAGAGACATTAACTGAACTCTACATCAGAATTGAAGGCATTGTTGAACAGTTAAAATCACTTAAGCCTACAGGCAAGGAAGTTTATAGTGATATGTTGGTTTCCATTATTATAAATGCATTACCCAAAGACTTCTCATGCATTTTAAACAGAAGATGATATGAAAATTCCTTTGACTGTCTATAAAAAGGCATTAAAATATGTAGCCTCACATCCAAGCCTTCAGCTTACGGATGTTGCAATAAGGAAAGATATGAGTAAGGGTATTCCAGTAAACTCCATCACCCCACAGGAAACCCCGGTTCATCAGACTACAACAGGAAAGAATAAGACTTATTGTCAAGGATGTGGGTTAATCAATCACGATACACAACATTATCGAGCCTCAGATATCATCGATTTGGTCATATTTTTAGGTGGCGATTCATCTATGGTAGTTATAGGAACAGTAAATGGAAAATCAGGCCACGTATTTAATTAAGTGAAACTAGGAGATAAAAATAGTAAGGAGCAATTATAGTAAGGTGCAATTAACATTATTTGATACTGGAGCAGAAGTCTCTATAATAGGAGCTGAATTAGCGAGTTAGCGAGAGCATTAGGAAAAAATTCAAATAATTCAAGATTTAACCACAATCCGTAACGCAAGTGGAAATGTTATGGCCACTGCAGGAAAGATAAGATTAATACTAGAAATAGGAGGAAGAAATTATATTTATGAATTAATTATTAGTGAAGAAAGAGGATTAACTTCACAATTGATATTAGGCTGGCATTTTATGGAAAGGTAGGATGTGAAATTTCAGACTAACCCGCTGAAGCTCTATATTGAAGGAAATAATGTGACTACAGTTGAAATATCGTTGGAACATGCACTGCATGTACCGAAAGAAAATAAAACGCCACGAAAAGAGATTATAGAGAATAGTAAATTCAAGTGTTTAGTACCAGATTTAGTACCAGTATTAGAAGGAAGAAAATATAAGTTTTATAGAACTGGAAACCAGTTTAGTGGATTGTTATATAGCTATTTTTGAGAAAATATAAGTTTTTATTGTACTAGAGACCTGTCTAGTGAATTATGATATAGCTATTTTTGAGCCATTAGTAGGAACTGCTGGGTCTCACACATTATGCCCGGGGATAGTGAAATTAGAATCTGATAAAGAAAATAAAAAATCTAGATTCGTTATGCAGTATATGAATGTGACAAATGAGAAAATTGAGTTAGAACCAAGGAGAACCTTAGGATTTGTTCAGCCATGTGATAAATACTATTTGCTTGTTGATCAGTGTGATAATGTGAATACCATAACAGAAAAAATTAAGGAGGAACAACAGAATTGTTTTTTCAGACAATAGATGACATTTTTCTGTAAACAGTAATGAAAATAAGATCCTAAAGGGACTTATTATGAAATATCCATCAGTCTTCGCAAATGATGATTCTCCAAGTGTAACTCCATTTTATTATCACACTATCAAACTAGAGTCAACCCCTAAGCCTAGAAAGCCATACTCTATTCCAGTTTTGTTTTCATGGAAAAAGTAAAAGAACAAATTAAAATTATGGAAAAACAGGGAATAATAAGACCTTCAAGATCATCCTTTCAGTCACCCTTGGTGCCAGTAATAAAAAGGGATGGAAAATTAAGGCTTTGTATAGATTTCAGGAATTTAAATACTCATGTTATGAATAATTCATATCCCTTACCTAACGTAAAGCCATAATACACATGTATACTTAGATGACATTATAATTCAAGTTGATGGATAATATAAATAATCTTGAAAGGATACTCCTTAGACTCCAATAATCAAAATTAAAAGTGAATTTAAAGAAATGCACTTCTTTAAAGACAAGTGTAAAATATTTTGGACATATCATCTCCGCAGAGGGATTAAAAACTCAGCCAATAAAATAGAAACTGTAAATAAGATGTCCACACCCAAAACGGTAAGAGAGTTACAATCATTTTTGGGGATGACTAATTACTATAAAAAATTTATACAAGGTTATGCTGGAATAGCAGCTCTCTTAAATAAACTTACAGAAGGTCATATGAATGAAAAAATTAATAAAAAATACATAGAATGGAATAATGAAGCTGAAGAAGCAGTTGTTAAACTCAAAAGAGTATTGTCGGAACAAATAACACTTATTTTTCCTGATTTTGAAGAAAATTTTTTTTTTTTTATCTTACCACGGATGGTTCTAATATTGCAATTGGTGGTGTTATACGACAAAGGGATGAATATGATAATCTGAGACCACTTACGTTTATGGCAGAAAATTAAATAAGGCTGAGATTAATTGAAAAAGAAGCACTAGCATTTGTGTATGGTCTGAAAATAACAGGACATTATGTCTATGATTTCCTATAATGGTTCACACTGATCACCGACCCCTGGTATGGCTATTAACTACCTCAAATGCGAACAGTAGAATCGCTAGATAGCAATTACTAGTAGCTGAATTTGATATAAAAGTGGCATATATCCCCGGTAATTAAAATAAGATAGCTGACTTGTCTAGATTAAGGCATCACGAGGATAGCCTAGAAGGTAATGATGATTATAATGAGTTATTGCAAGATGAAAATTTATGTGTAGTAACAGAAGAAAAAAAGCATATATGTATCTCGAATGGGATTTAGAAAAAATGATGAGATTACAAGATGAAGATGAGTATTATGGATTATTGAAACAATTGTTATGAGATTACTAGATGAATATGAGTATTATTGATTATTGAAACAATTATTATGAGATTACTAGATGAAGATGAGTATTATGGATTATTGAAACAATTGTTATGAGATTACTAGATGAATATGAGTATTATTGGTTATTGAAACAATTATTATGAGATTACAAGATGAAGATGAGTATTATGGGTTATTTAAACAATTATTATGAGATTACAAGATGAAGATGAGTATTATGGATTATTGAAACAATTATTATGAGATTACTAGATGAAGATGAGTATTATGGATTATTGAAACAATTATTATGAGATTACTCGATGAAGATGAGTATTAAGGATTATTGAAACAATTATTATGAGATTACACGATGAAGATGAGTATTATGAATTATTGAAACAATTATTATGAGATTACTCGATGAAGATGAGTATTATGGATTATTGAAACAATTATTATGAGATTACTCGATGAAGATGAGTATTATGAATTATTGAAACAATTATTATGAGATTACTCGATGAAGATGAGTATTAAGGATTATTGAAACAATTATTATGAGATTACTCGATGAAGATGAGTATTATGGATTATTGAAACAATTATTATGAGATTACTCGATGAAGATGAGTATTATGGATTATTGAAACAATTATTATGAGATTACTCGATGAAGATGAGTATTATGGATTATTGAAACAATTATTATGAGATTACTCGATGAAGATGAGTATTATGGATTATTGAAACAATTATTATGAGATTACTCGATGAAGATGAGTATTATGGATTATTGAAAACATTATTATGAGATTACTAGATGAAGATGAGTATTATGGATTATTGAAACAATTATTAAAGAAAGGTTACGATGTTGACACTTTTGAAAAAGAGTTAAGTAAGCACAAAAAGAAAGTAAGAAGATTGAATTTAGAAGAAATAAATGTGGATAATAATGTTATATAGATTGATTAAAAATAATTATGGTGAAATGACTAGACAGATTGTAATGCCTAATTCTTATAAACATCAAGCTTTGAAACTGGCACACACTATGCTACCTGCAGGGCATGAGGGTGTGCAAGTTACCTAAGCAAGATGTCAAAAGTTTTCATACTGGATCAGTATGTAAAAAGATGTTGAGAATTATTGCAAAGCATGTCTGGTATGTAATCGCTTTAAGCGACTGGGGGACGCCCCAACACCACTGAGAAGTTATTCTGATGTACACATGCCTTTTGAGCGTGTACACATGGATTTATTTTGGCCGATAGAAAATTCATAAAAAGGATGTAAATATTGTATAGTATTGATTAATGTGCTTACAAGATATTTGATTGCTGAACAAAGACAGCTATAGAAGTAACTCAAGTATTTTTT
The DNA here is from genome assembly GCA_036785275.1 of Cancer borealis. Taxonomy (NCBI): domain Eukaryota; kingdom Metazoa; phylum Arthropoda; class Malacostraca; order Decapoda; family Cancridae; genus Cancer; species Cancer borealis. The sequence continues at coordinate 78,699 of JAXIVD010001181.1, forward strand.
GAATCAGTGGTATGTAAGCAAGGAGTACCTAAGACTTTGGTTACGGACCAAGGTAAAGTATTTGTTAATGAAATATTAAAAGAAGTAGCTGACTTGTTGCAAATGAAATATATAACAACCACTCCATACCATCCACAAGCCAATGGCGTGACAGAGAGATCAAATCGTACTGTATTGAATATATTACGTACTTTAGTGCAAGATAATGTTGGTATTTGGGATACAATGCTCCCTATAGCTACTTTTGCCTATAACACGGCGTTTCATAGAAGTCTCCAAGATAATCCATTTTTCTTAATGTACCTTAGGGATCCTTGTTTCCCTTTTGAAATAATGAAAGAAGAAAAAACATGGTATAATATTGATGATTATAAAGAGGAAATGGCAACTAAAGCTAGTAGAGTTTATGCAAGAAGGCAACTATATTTAGAGGAAGCTTAAGGAATGTTACAAAGAAAGCAAAATAAGAGAGCAAAGATAATAATAATTGAAATAGGAGACAGAATATATGTAAGACAAGTACCAAGAAAAGGGTTACCGTCAAAACTACAGCCAGCCTATAATGATCTATTCAGAGTGTTAGATAAAATGAGTGATGTAGTAATAAAAGTAAGAAATATTAGATCCGGCGATATAAAAACGTTACATACAGATAGAGTACGTGTTATACATGAAGATAATATTACACCATATTTAAATACTAATGTAAAGAGAGCATATCCAGTGCATGACAATGGTGAAACAAGAGAAACAAGAATAAGCCTTCAACCCGTAGATCCATTTCTGTTTTTTCTGAGGATACAGATGATAATTCAGTGGATAATGCAGTAGATAATTCAATGGGGAGTGCATTAGAAAATTCATTTGAAGAGGATAAAGAACCTATAGAATATACATAAAAATGTATATTAGTAATTTATTATTATATTTCTTTTTAAATAAGTATTGATGATACCACTGAACCCATTAAAAGAGCTGAAAACCTTACAATCAATATTAGTCGCAATCTTGATAGTGTAAAAGATAATGATTTTACTAGTAATTTAATCATGCGACATGTTTTTAGATTTGATTCAAAGTTTAAGCAGTTACATTTTGCTATGAAGGATTACTTGTTCCATATTTAAATGTTTCCAAGAGAAATAGACATACAAAGGGTGTTGTCAATATTATTGGATCAATTGCAAATGCTCATTTTGGTACAGCAACACAAGACCGAATAGATCACATTAACAGAAATTGCAATCTCTTAATCGATTTACGGAAGAAGAAAGGAAAGTTATCAATGTACATTCTCATATTTGAATGTTACTCTAGGTTATTTAACAAATGTACACCAAGCATTAGATAAACTGGAAACAGCTATGAGTGTAACTGAAAAAATATTTAATAAATTAAATGATAAAATAACTGGAACAAATCAAGAAGTGCTTATGTTAGAAACTTTTCTACATGTTTATTTAGCTCTTGAGTGTTATCTCTGCGGATCATATAAATTCAAGAATTGGGTTACAGACCATGTTGGAAAACCATATTTCTCCTTACATTGTAACTAACACTAAGTTATTGAAATTATTGGTTGATATTTCTGTTAAAACTATTAGTTTATTGTTCCCTCCTGAACCAGAATGTTTAGGTTTGCATAGAGCTGCTATTCGAGTTGTACATAAGACTGCATTAGATGGATTGAGTTTCTACTTACTTATTCCCCTCAGAGGTGATCCCTCAGACACTTTTGATATCTTAAGAATGGATTATTTACCATATCCTATTCCACATACTGATGCTTTCATGTTATATTATATCTCAAAGCATTATTTGGTTATTAGTGAGTCTGAACTCATTATTTTTTAATGGATGATTTTAATGTATGTAGGAAATATGACAATTTATTGATTTGTCCACCATGGGACCAGTTTATAACAGAAATACAGATTTTTGTGAAATTAGCATTGTTTCTTGAAAAACTATTTGTCTCTAACTGTGTAAAACACAAATTGTAAAGGAGTTTCCATCTATTTTTTTCAAATATGTACAAGGATGGATTTATGCAACCAGTAAATATCAAGCCATACCCTTCTCACTGCCTCTCCCCTTCACAACATGGGAACATGGATTTCTCATGAATGTTACTAATATCACCCTACCCAGCAGTAACCAATTGGAGCCTTTACCCCCTCAACAACTATATTGATCAGCTGCAGCCATTACTGAAACAGCAGGATGCCAACGAGGATCTTCCGGAATGGTCACGAATGGGTATCACGGTGATGATTGCCTTACTCTTCGTGATACTGGCCGTTGGACTCAACCGCATGCATAATTGGTGGTACGTTTCTCGATTACCCAAGCAATCGGACAACACCCAGGAATCTCACAAATTGATGCCGGATCCTCCACCGTCGACTTCAGCGACGTGTCAACATCATTCATATAGTGCCCGAGGACGTGCACTTGAAGACGGGGGTAATGTCGTGACCATAATTATGTGATATGTGAAGGTGGAAGATACATGTGGAATAGTAACCACTTGGCTTGGAAACCACGTGGTAAGGAAATGTAAATATTGGAGAGGAAATCAAATACAAACTAAGATTATGGGTCAGTCAGTGGCGAGATCAAAACAACAGGTGTTCCATATCAGAACGCCAGGTAAACACGCAGATAATCCATATACAGGAAATTAAATGTACAAGGCAATATGGTCTAGGTATCAGCATTCAGACTAGATAGTGAGATAAAAGGGAAGATATATATGTTAATTATGAAACAATAGTTCAAATGTTGTTACACACACAGCCCTACAAATGTAATGTTTACTTATGACCAGAGGGCAAAGGACAAACGTAATGCTTACTTATGACCAGAGAGTCAGATAAATGAGAAGATAAATTTTGTGAGACAAAAGTGATCTTATGAGACGTGAGTTCAAAAGTTGCCCACACAGAGGGAAAACAAGCCTAAGGATTAGCCTAACAACAATGTCATAGCCGTCACAGGTGTACTATTCGTTTCCGGGTATTGTAAACCTAACAAGTAGCCTTAAACCAATATAGGAACTTCCCCAAATGCTGTGTCTGTAGAGAATTGGTAACTGTCTAGATTTTGGAAATAAAAGAGGCTTACTCGCTTAGAGAAGAGCATTCACTCAGACTTCTACTCAGAAGTAATCAACTCAGCTCAGAATGGAGCTGTTGAGATATTGGGGTAAGTGGAAACTTGTTCTAATGCAGTCTTGAAAGCAGCTGTAGGATGTTAGTGTAAGGATATTTTATGTAGGATTTGTGATTTATAAAGTATTGCTCCGTGATTATTTTATTAAGTGTTGCTCCATGATTATGAATATTTTTATATGCTCCTAGAAGAATTACTTATGTGCTGATTATATATGTATCAAAGCAAGAAGAAAGAATTATGTTATTATATGACAGAAGGAGCATGATGTTAGTAAATGACAGAAGGAGTTGATGTTAGTATATGACAGAAGGAGCAAAGGAAGATTATTTGTTAATTAAAGTTATAGAAAACGGAAAGATCTTTTAATGAAAATCATTTTAGAAGTTAGTGTTTTGTACCCCGTGACCAAAGTATAAGTTGATTGACAGAACACGAAAACGTTGCAATAACAAGCGACGAAAAGGCTTCCTACTGTTATGCTATTTTTTTTTTTTTTATTAATCAGTCAATCACTTCGTATGCTTTTAAGTTTCACACCGCAAGCTCATACTTCTATTTTTGCTTTCCTGAATTTTATTTTCAATTACAAACGTACCAATATTAGGATATGACACTGATAAGCTTGCTCTGACTCGTCCAGTTGAAACATCAGATGTATTTAGTCCTTTAGTTGCATCAAAGAAATTTCGAGCTGCAGACAGTGGCTCTGACAATGACTGGGAATACATCCTGTCCTCCCCTTTACATGTTTCTGTTGGGAGCAGTCTCAGTGAAATGCTGGGCCTACAGAAGGTAGGTGTGGTATAGAAGCAGCAGAAAGTGAATAGGGGAACAGTCAATGTTAATGCTCCTCTATTTTCATACCTACCATCCATACACTTTGCTCTCCATTTGGTGTATGAAGACTTCAAGTTAAATTCATTACATTGGGAATTCTGCAACCTGCTTGTACCTTGTCTTGATCAACTGGCTGCAGACCTGAGAGTCTCACAGTACCTTCATCATTACTGGAGAGACTTTCCTACAGTGTGCCCTCTACAAGGACCTCATCCTCAAGTTCCATTGACAGAATCATTAAAACTTGTACGTCCAGGATATGTTACCCAGAAACCTCCACAAGTGTTGAAACATTTGTATGATATAATGGAAGGTATAGAACCTCAGCCTTTTCCTTGCATTCCACATGTACAAATTAAGTAAATAGACATGCTGGGTGACCATGACACCAAAACCACTCACTCAGCATACCCAAACTGCTCGCTGCAGTTTGGGTAGTTGTTGCAAAACACATTGCCTCTTCGTTGGAAGACAATCTGAGCTAGCCATGGAGTGAAGGATACTGCCTGATGAGTCTTGTACCTCAGATTCTATCTTGTTGCTGGAATAGGAGCTGCGAAGTAGATTTACCATTAGTAAGATATATGTATTGTTTGAACTTAATTGTATAATTTTATTTCTTGTGCGCTCGTCGTACCTCTTTTGTTCAATGCGGTTGCGCTGACGTGGCGGGTCGGGGCCGTAAATCGTAATGGCAATCACGGATAAAGTTTCGTTCAGTCCTGCTGCGCTCTTCACTTAGTGTGGATCCCTTTACTTCGTGCTATGTACTGATCCATGTGCTGTGGAATGTGGGACTAGGCGAGCCGGTTGGTAGCATTGAGGCGGCAAAGGAGTATCGTGGAGAGCTGGGAGCGGCGGACCATTCCGCCACTGTCCGTATTATTGTGGTGCATTGGGGTTGTGTGCAACGGACTATGGAACCCAGGACAAGAGTGATGGAGAGACAATGAAGTAGGTATTACGGTATTACCTTTATGCTGTATCATTGCCATGTATATTAATGTTCGCTGTGGATATATGTTTAGGTTAATGTGATGTTAGCTTTGGGTGTGTGGTGCTGAATGTTGGGTCAGTGTTAATGTAATGTTGTTGGGTGATGGGCCAGTGCTAGTATTTATGTGGGGCGTAATATTTATCAGGTTAAGTGTCTGTTGGTGCGTTAAATGTGTTATTGTTGTTGTGTCTGTTCAGTATACACTAATCTTACTGTATACCAACAGGTTGAAATAAAATTTAGACAACGCAAAGTCTTGCCACTCTTGTCCTACATTTCAACTTCAAGCCGGCATGATGGTGGAAGAGGACGAGACTACATTGAGGAGAGCTCGAGGGAAAGCAAAGGGAAGGTTCACACGCAAGGTGAATCTGTTCAAGGAACGACTGGTCAAGGATGATCCGCTGGATGTCTTAGAATCTGTCTACAAAGAAATCTTGGACCTGTTTCATGAAGTAGAGGTGGGAAGTGATAAAGTAATTGCACATTTAGAACAATTTAAACGCGAGCAGGCTGATGTTGATGAGGTGAATGTTTATTTGTCGGAATGTGATAATAGTCGTTGTGAAGTACTTCGCCTATTGTCAGAATGCCGGAGGAGTGTCAAACCCGGTGATGGTGCCAATGCCAGCAGTGCCAACTTAAAGGTGGAAGCTCTGAAACCACCTAGGTTTGATGGTGATATTAGAATGTACCCTAATTTTAAGGAGGATTTTGAGCATAATTGTTGCAAAGTATGGTAAGAATCCATTTGCACTGAGGCAATGCCTTGGTGAGAAACCACTTAAGGTTGTAACTGGTTACGAGAAGGATTTTGAGGAGATGGTGAAGCTTTTGGATAAAGAGTATGGAGACCCTAGAACATTGGTTGATCTTGTAATTAGTGACCTCAAGGCCTTACGTAAGGTACCTGATAGGGATGACAGAGGTTTTGTAGATGTTGTGGAGAGGTGTTACTTGGACTTGCAAAGGGTGAGCTTATAAGGAGAAATGAACTCTAATTATCGTCAGTATGATCGAAAGGCTTTTGCCCAGAATTCAAAAGAGGGAATGGATTTTACTGGCTGACGGTATTGATAATAAGAGAGCGTTATTTCCTGAGCTCTTGAAGTTAGTTTGGTGTGAAGGAAAGGTGATTGATTACTCTGAGTCTACCGTCAGGAGTAGCAAGGCGGAGAGTGCTGCGGCCTGCAATGTAATGAGTGCGGATAATGCAGAAGAGTTAAGGTTAGTTGACATGGTCAAGAGACTGCAGGATGACCAGAAGAACACTAATAGGATGTTGGAGGAAATGAGGTTGCAGTTTGCTAGTAACACCTTACAGGCGACCAAAGGTAACAAGAGATGTTGGATGCATGAGTTTGAAGGACATGATATTACAGAGTGTGGAAAATTTAGATCACTAAATAGTTCTGAAAGTTTAGAAGTGAGCAAGAGGAAAGGCATTTGCTTTCGGTGTCTAAGCAAAAGGCATTTATCCCAGGTTTGCAAATCTGATGTGCGTTGTGATAAGAGAAATAATGAAGGCAATGCTTGTGGTATGAGACATCATCCTTTACTTCATGCTTCTTTTGTTAGGAATGTTTCAGCCAACTCTTGTAATTGTGCAAGCAATAGGGCTATGTTAGCCGTTAGTGCGGTGTACAGTGCTGGTCAGCCGATGACGGTACTCTGGGACTCTGGGCCTGACGTTACCCTTATAACCCACAGTATGGCAAAAAGGTTAGGTCTTGCAGGAATAGATGTCATGATGTCAATTGTATAAGTAGGAAATACAGTTGAGAAGTGTATGAGCAAAGAGTACAGTTTGTATGTGCAAGACAAATTTGGCGTGTGTCATGATTTAAAGGCTGTCGGAATGGATGCTATATCATCTAGGGCATCTGATGTGGATGTGTCTAAAGTACAGCTCATCTTCCCAGATGTAGAGATAAGTAACATGGTCAGGCCCTCTGAACAAATTGACATGCTAATTGGGGCAGATTGTTGTGAATTACTGTCTCAAGTGGTCAGAACAGAAGGGAAACTCCAGCTATTGCTAAATTGTTTTGAATATTGCCTACGAGGAGGACATCCATTGATATACACCAATAATAATAATGAAATAGGTCACTTAACGGCTGTTGTGAACAAGGCTGCAGTGAACTTGGAACACAGTTCCTTATTTATTGAACAAAGTGAGGATCTGAAGGGGAGTCTAGACAAGTTCTTTCGCTTAGGTGTGGTTGGAACAGAATTTAACCCGAGATATACTCTGTGTTTATGTAAGGGATGCCCCCCTGATGGTAGCTATACTTTAGGGAACGAAAGAGAGCTTAACCTGATCGAGAGAGGTTTGAGCTATGATGAGGGAAAGAAATGAGTTGCGGCATATCCGTAGATCAAAGACGCCTTTAAGTTGCCCAACAATGTGAAGACTGCTCTGGCACGCCTTAAATCGACGGAGAAGCGTTTGCACAGATTTGGGGATAAGTATTCTAAGGAATATCAATGGGCGATTAAAGATATGATTAACAGAGGAGTAGCCGTTAAGTTGACGAAGCGAGACATTGAGAAATACGATGGTCCCTCACACTACATTCCCCATCATGAGATCTTGAAACCAGAGTCAATTTCCACTCCCTTGATTAAGAATAGCTTTTGATTCATCTACTCAGTATTTTGGACACAGATTAAATTATTATTGGGCGAAGGGTTCAAATATGTTAAACAGTATTATTGGTGTATTATTCCGGTTCAGAGAAAATCCTATAGGTTATTGGTGATATTAGTAAGATGTACCGTTTAATAGAAATGAGTGAATTTGATCAACACGTGCATAGATTTCTTTGGAGAGATATGGACATCTTTAGGGAACTTGATCACTTCATGTTAACTAAAGTCACTTTTGGTCATTGTCCCAGCGGTGCAATTGCTACCATAGCTCTAAGGTATACGGCTGAAATGAATAGAGAGTCATTTCCCCATGTTGCTAAATTGATTGAGGAGAATACCTACATGGATGATATAATTAAATCTGTGGACAATTTGTCAGAAGCATTTACCCTGATTACAGATACCGAAACTGTATTACGTGAAGGCAATTTTCACATAAAGCATTGAATGGTTAGCAGCGAGGGGCCCCACTTTGAGGATATAAACATACTGGACGTAAATAATGCAAAGGTGCTAGGTTTGCAATGGCTTCTTTCAAGAGATGATTTTGCATTCAGTCACTGTCAGTTTTTCAAGAAAACGCAAAGGGGTGCGGCTCTCTACAGGAATGACTAAAACTCAGTGTGCTACTGAGTTTCCAGAATATTTCACCCACAGAATGGTTTTCAGACAAGTGGCATCTATTTATGATCTCCTTGGATTCCTACTTTCTGTCACTTTGAAGGCTAAATTGTTGATAAGATCCTTAGTAACGAAGAAAATTAAATCTGGCAAGAATATATCGATTACTTGGGATGAGCCCTTGGATGATGAAAGTGTTAGGGAATGGCGTAATTTTGTTATTAGTTTGTTCGAAGCTGAAAATGTCATTTACAAGATGCATTAAACCTGGAGATGCAGTGGGCCAACCGATGCCTATAATATTCTCAAATGGGTCAATGATGGCATATGGGGGTTGATCACTGAAGGTTATGACGTGAATATCCTGGCAGCAAAAAATCGGATCGCACCTTCTCGGTAGATTACGATACCCAGAATGGAAATTTGCGGGCCAGTGTTGTCTTGTAGGTTGAGGGAAACCATGGAAAGGGAACTGCAGTATCAGTTTCAAGCAGTGATACACATTGTAGATTCAA